>CAUYTI010116663.1:0-45321 GCA_963575145.1 Galago senegalensis
GCCTGTAGTCCCAGCTACTTGGGAGGCTGAGGCAGGAGACTCGCTTGAGCCCAGGAGTTGGAGGTTGCTGTGAGCTGTGATGCCATAGCACTCTACCCAGGGCGACAGCTTGAGGCTCTGTCTCAAAAAAAAAAAAAAAAACTTCAGTACAATGACATAGCCATAGTCCAGATAAGACTGTGTTGTCTTAGGGCCTGGGAAAAGGTTCAGGCTCCTGCATTTATTAAGATAATGCAGTCAGGGAATGAACCTTATACCGACTTTGTAGCCCAACTAAAAACTGCAATCAATAAGGCTGTTGCTCAGCCAGAGCTCAGAGACATGCTTTTCCAAACTTTAGCATTTGACAATTCTAACTCAGAGTGTCAAAAAGTCCTGAGACCTTTGAGAGCACAAAACACTTCCTTAGAGGAATATATACGGGCATGTGTGACACCTTAGAGGAATATATACGGGCATGTGTGACATAGGAACAGAATCCTACAAGGCTAATTAACTTGATGCCACTTTAAAAGAAAGGGTCAGCTCATACCAGCTTAAATGTCATAACTGTGGAAAATTGGGACATAGGAGAAAAGAGTGTTGGGAAGGGAAAATCTATGGCAAAAATAGTAACCAAAAGACTTATAACAAATGGAAACCCCCTGGGATATGTCCCAGGTGTACGAAAGCACCCCACTGGGCAAGTGAGTGCCCTCTCAGTTAGATAATAAAGGAACAGCTTTGCCCCCTAGAAACTACTACAGGTCCCGCCCAGGGCCCGCAGGCAAAGAATTTGGGCCAGAGAAAGTACTCATTCACCAGCAACTTCACTCTGTTCAGTCTCTTTTATATGCCACCTCAGGCAGTGTTGCTTTGGACTTACTGGCATATGATAATGTCCTTTTGCTTCCCAGTATGGGAGCAAAAGAACTGAAAACAGGAATGTGTGGTCCCCTGCCCCCAGGTACTATTGGATTGTTGCTTGGGAAAAGTGAATTAGCATCTGAGGGAATGTTCGTCCACACAGGTGTTATTGATGGTAAATATTTAGGGAAAATACTGTTTATGATCTCAGTAAACCAACCAACTCAAATTTTGGCCAGAAAAAAGAATGCTCAATTGCTACTCTTGCCATGCATTAAGTTACAAGGTAGAGGGGAAAAACATACTGGTGAGCCTGGTAATACAAGCCATGTTTTCTGGCAAACATCTGTCAATAAGAGTAGGCCTCAGCTGACTCTTACTTTGAAAGATAAAACCTTTACTGGTCTGTCAGACACGGGGTGCCGATGTTTTGGTAATGGCTCTAATCAGTGGCCCAGGAAATGGCTGAAACAATTTGTTGATATTACTTTTGTTGGCATCGGAGCTTTAGATTCAATCTTTCAGAATATTCTGCCTATGACCTGGTTGGGGCCAGATAAGCAGAATGCTCAAATCCGACCATATATAGCTGACACTGATATTAACTTATGGGGTCGTGATTTGCTCCAGCAATGGAATGCTGTGATAACCATACCATCCACTCACGTTAATTCCTTGCAAATGTCAAATTTAGCATAGAGGCCACTGCCCCGAAATTATGCTCTCAGGTTATCCTAGAAGAGTAGTAATCCAGCGTGGGTTGAGCAGTGGCCGTTAACTATGGAACAACTGGATGCTTTAAAAATAATAGTTCAGAAGCAATTGGAGCAAGGGCACACAGAACCATCCCGCAGCCCATGGAATTCTCCAATTGTTGCGATAAAAAAGAAATCAGACCCATAGAAGACTGAAATTGGATCCACACCTTTCACCATTAACTAAGACAGACTCACTGGATTAAAGATTTAAACTTAAGACATGAAACTATAAAAATACTAGAAGAAAGTGTAGGGAAAACACTTGAAGAAATTGGCCTGGGTGAAAATTTTATGAGGAGGACCCCCCTCTCCCCCGGCAATTGAAGCAACATCAAAAATACACTATTGGGACCTGATCAACCTGAAGAGCTTCTGCACAGCCAAGAACACAGTAAGTAAAGCAAGCAGACAGCCATCAGAATGGGAGAAGATATTTGCAGGTTATGTTATGTCTCTGACAAAGGTTTAATAACCAGAATCCACAGAGAACTCAATAATATTAGCAAGAAAAGAACAAGTGATCCCATCTCAGGGTGGGCAAAGGACTTGAAGAGAAATTTCTCTACAGAAGGTAGGTGCATGGCCTACAGATATATGAAAAAACGCTCACCATCCTTAATCATTAGAGAAATGCAAATTAAAACTACTTTGAGGTACCACCTAACCCCAATAAGATGAGCCCGTATCTCAAAATCCCAAAACCAGAGATGTTGGAGTAGATGTGGAGAAAAGCCTCAACACAAGAGGAAAACCTTGCCAGCACCTTAACAAATTTGTTTTCACTAACTTTTCTTTTATTCACAGGACCCTAGCCTAGGCAATTTCATAACAGAGAACCCTGGATCAATCTCCTCTGTGGAAACTCTAGCTGTCTCTCCCATATCACTGTCCATCATCAGCAGGAAGCAGTAAAGAGTAGTCAGTGTCCTTTTTCCCAAAGAGGCAGTTGGAACTTTTATGCAGAGTGCGAAGATTGATACAGGATTTCATTATTTTGGGCTGTATATTAAGCCCTAGGCAAGCTTAGGATCCATCTTCTAAACCTTTGAAGGTTATGACAACAAAGACCTCCAACAGCAGGCTTTAAGGTAACGGTTATACTGGTACCAGCCAAGGTAAGAGAATTTCACTTGTTGGATTTATATCTGTTTCAGTTGGGCACCTGATCTTTTAAAAAAAATCACATCCAAATGAAAGTAAATTCAAAAATAACAAGCAACAGCTTCTCCAGAGGAGACAGAATCCATGTAAAAACTCAGGTAGTATAAAAACACAGTGTTTCAATACCCCTAAAGGGTCAGACTATCTCTCTAGGAATGGATTTCAACCAAAATGAAAACTGAATTGACAGATGAAGAATTCGAAATATGGATTGTAAGAAAGCTCAATGAGATCAAAGAGAAAGATAAAGACCAACACAAAGAAACCAAAAAATAATTCAGGATATGAATGAAAAATTTACCAGATAGATATTAAAAGAAAAAAAAGCAACATAACTTCTAGAAAAACTCATGAAAGGATTTTAAAAACACGAGTTCAAACAATAAGCCAAACAAAAAAAAGATTTTCAGAGCTGGAAAATAGGCCTTTTGAATTAACCCAGCCAAATAAAAATAAAGAAAGAAGAATTTTTAAAAGTGAACGAAGCCTTCGAGAAATATGGGGTTAGGTAAAGGGTCAAAATCTACAAATCACAGGTATTCCTGAGGGAAAAGAAGAAAAAGTAAAAAGTGTGGAAAACCTATTTGAGGGAATAATCAAAGAAAATATACTGGTCTTGCAAGAGACTTAGACATCCAGATATAAGAAGTTAGTAAACACCAGGGAGACACATTGCAAGATGGACTTCCTCAAAGCATATACCTATCAGACTATCTAAGGTCAATATAAAGGCAAAAATTTTAAGAACAGCAAGAGAAAAACATTGAACCAATTATAAAGGAAAGTTCATCAGACTAACAGGAGAATCTCAGTGGAAATATTACAAGCCAGGAGAGATTGGGATTCTATATTCAACATTCTCAAAGGAAGTAATTGTCACCTACAAATTTTGTAGCCCACTAAACTAAGCTTCATAAATAAAAGTGAAATAAAACCATTTCCAAACAAACAAACAGAGAATCACCACCACTTGTCTGGCCCTACAAGAAATGCTGAAGGGAATTCCAACTGTGAAAATCAAAGATCAATACTCATCATCATAAAATCACAGGAAACCATAAAACTCATAGGTCTTATAAAATAATTACACAATTGATGAAACCAATACATAAACGACTACATGCCCCATGACAGAAAAACACAAATATAGTCTACTGAGGGGGAGAGAAGAGAAAAGAGAGAGGGAAGGGGGAAATAGGGAAGGTGATTGGAGGGTTCTCACCTCCAATGTGCATAAATAAGGTGTTCAGCACATCCCCTGGAGGAAGGGCTCAGCTACAACTTGAACTTTACCTTAGAAATGAAAAACAATGTAACCTAAACATTTGTAGCTTCATCTTAATCTAAAATCAAATAATAATTACACAATAGAGAATACAAACCAACTAGATAATAATTAACATTATGAGAGGAACAGAAGCTCTCATATAAATATTAACTTTGAAGTTAATGAAGTAAATGCCCAACCTAGAACATACAATTAGTAGAAGGAGTAAAAAAATGGAACCCAGTCATATATTGTCTACGAGAAACTCATTTAACTGAGAAAGACTTTTACAGATTCAAGGTAAAGGAGTGGGCAAACAACATGTTAAGTGACTTTTCAAAAGATATACGAATGGCCAAAACCATATGAAAAGATGCTCAACACCACAAATCATCAAGTTAAAACCATAATGAGATACCGTCTTACCCTAATCAGAACGGCCATTATCAAAATATATCAATAGATGTTGGTAAGGACGCAGAAAAGAAGGAACACTATACACAGTTGGTAGAAATATAAATCAGTGCAACCTCTATGGAAAACAGTATGAAGATTTCTCGAAGAACTAAAAATCGATTGACTATTTTATCTAGCAATCCCACTACTGGGTATCTACTCAAAGGAAAAAAAAAATGTATCAAAAAAATACTTAAGCTCATATGTTTATCAAAGCACTATTCACAATTACAAAGACATGAAATAAACTTACATGTCTATCAACTTATGATTCAATAAAGAAAAATACGTGCATGTATATATATGTGTACATATAGATGTGCATATATGTACTTGTGTGTATATATAGCTCCATGCAATATTACTCAGCCATAATAAAGAATGATACAGTCCTTTGCAGCAACCTGATGTAACTGGAGGAAATGAAAGGAAGTCAAATAACCTAGGAATGAAAGATCAAATACTGCATTTCTTACTTATAAGTGGGAGCTAAATAATGGGTATACATGGCCTTATAGAGTGCCATATTAGACACTGGAGACTCCAAAAAGTGGGAGATAAGTGAAAGGTAAGCAAAAAATGAAAAATTGCCTGTTGGGTAAAATGGACACTATTCAGGCAATTGGTACACTAAACCCCATACTTCATTACTACACAATATATCCACGTAAGAATTATATATCCATGGCTCAGCACCCATACCACAGTGGTTACAGAGTCAGCAACATATACCAGAGGCTGGTGGGTTCGATCCCAGCCCGGCCTGCTAAACAACAATGACAACTGCAACAAAAAATAGCCAGGCATTATCACGGGCCCCTGTAGTCCCAGCTACTTGGGAGGCTGAGGCAAGAGAACCACATAGGTCCATGAATTTGAGATTGCTGTGAGCTGTGACCCCACAGCACTCTACCAATGGCAACATATTGAGACTCTGTCTCAAAAAAGAAATTATATATCCACAATCCTACTAACTCTGTACATTTTTTTTTAACTGTAAAACAGCCTCAGGCATGTCTCTCAGGAGGTATTCTAGAAGATAACATTGTTACTGTGGGAGATGACAGTTCATGCATGTTCCTGACTCTGAAGACCATCCAGTGAGACAAAATGAAAAGGTAGAAGACATTGATATTGATGATCCTGATACTGTATAGGGCTAGGCTAATATGCGTATTTGTGTCTTTGTTTCTCTACCTTTTCTTTTTCTTGCTTTTTTTGAGACATGGTCTTGCTCTGTTGCCCAAGCTGGAGTATAGTGGCATCACCATAGCTCACTGCACCTCCAGCTTTTAGGCTCAGAGATCCTCTTGCCTCAGCCACCTAAGCAGCTGGGACTACAGGCAGTACCACCACATTCAGATAATGTGTCTATTTTTTATGGTGAAGAGGGTCTCACTATGCCCAGGCTGGTCTTAGTTTTTAATGAAAACAGTCCAAAAAGTAAAAATAATTAAAATGTTAAAAATAGAAAAAAATCTTATAGAATAAGGATATAATGAAAGAATATGTTTCTGTTTTAAACTAAGTTCTATTATGTGGGTCAAAAACTTAAAAAAAATTATAAAGTTACAGCAAGTTAAGTCTAAAGTAGTGTACACAATATCCTGGGCATTCACATTCATGCACCAATCACTGACTCCCACAGAACAACATCCAGTCTTGTAACCTTCATTCATCATAAGTAATCCAAACATGTGTTCCATTTTTTATCCTGTACTTTTTTCATCCTGTACTGTACTGTACTTTTGCTATGTTTAAATAAACAAAAATTTATATTACATACAAATGCCTACAGTATTCAGTATAATAAAATGCCAGACAGGTATGTGGTCTAGGAACAATAGGCTCCTCTACATACAGAGGGTGACAAAAAGATGTATACACATTTTTCCTTGTTATTAAATCATAGCTGTGTACATTAATGCAATCATGGGGTACAATGTACTGGTTTTATATAAAATTTGAAATATTTTCATCAAACTGATTAACATGGACTTCCCACATTTTCTTATTGTATTAAGACATTTATATTATAAACTTAGTAAATTTAAAATGTACCCTTGTAAGATGCACCATACGTGTAGTCCCATCAATTACCCTCCTTGCATATATTCTGACCCCTCCTCTCCCCTACCTCCCCTCTTTCCCCTTCTTCTTGGGCTATAATTGGGTTATAGCTTTCATATAAAAGGTATAAATTGGTTTCATAGTAGGACTGAGTACATTGGATACTTTTTCTTCCATTCTTGAGATACTTTACTAAGAAAATGTTCCAGCTCCATCCATGTAAACATAAAAGAGGTAAAATCTCTATCTTTTTTTAAAGCTGCATAATATTCCATGGCTACATAATATTCCATGTGTAATAAAATATACCACAATTTATTAATCCATTCATGGGTCGATGGGCACTTGGGCTTCTTCCATGACTTAGCAATTATGAATTGGGCTGCAATAAACATTCTGGTGCAAATCTTTGTTATAAAGTGATTTTTGGTCTTCTGGATATATGCCTAGTAGAGGAACTGTAGTATCAAATGGCAGGTCTATTTTTAGATCCCTAAGTGATCTCCAAACATCTTTCCAAAAGGAATGTAATAGTTTGCATTCCCACCAGCAGTGCAGAAGTGTTCCCTATTCTCCACATCCATACCAACATCTCTGGTTTTGGGATTTTGTGATGTAAGCTAATCTTACTGGAGTTAGATGATATCTCAAAACAGTTTTGATTTGCATTTCTCTAATGATTAAGGATGATGAGCATTTTTTCCTATGTCTGTAGGCTGTGCACCTGTCCTCTTCAGAGAAGTTTCCCTTCAAATCCCTTGCCCACTTGAGATGGGATCACTTGTTCTTTTCTTCCTAATATGTTTCAATTCTCTGTGGATTCTGGTTATTAAACCTTTGTCAGAGACATAACCTGCAAATATCTTCTCCCATTCTAAGAGCTGTCTGCTTGTTTTACTTACTGTGTTCTTGGCTATGCAGAAGCTTTTTAGTTTGATCAGACTCCAGTAATATATTTTTGGTGTTGCTGCAATTGCCTGGGGAGTCCCCCTCATAAAATATTCGCGGAGGCCTAGTTCTTCAATTGTTTTCCCTGAACTTTTCTTCTAGTATTTTTATAGTTTCATGTCTTAAGTTTAAATCTTTAATCCAGTGAGAATCCTAGTTAATGGTGAACGGTGTGGGTCCAGTTTCAGTCGTCTAGAGGTCGCCAGCCAGTTCACCTAGCACCATTTTTTAAATAGGGAATCTTTTCCCCAATGAGGTTTTTAATTAGTTTATCGATGATCAAGTAACGGTTAAGTAGCTGGGTTAACCTCTTGGTTCTCTACTCTGTTCCATACATTTATCTCTCTGTTTTTGTGCCAGTACCATGCAGTTTTGATTACTACTGATTTACAGTATAGTCTGAGGTCTGGTAGCGTGATTCTTCCTGATTTGTTTTTATTTCTGAGTAATGTCTTGGCTATTCAAGGTTTTATTTTTACATTTCATATAAAACAAAGCATTTTCTCAAGATCTTTAACGTATGACAATGCAGCTTTAATAGGGATTACATTAAAATTGTATATTGTTTTTGGTAATATGGACATTTTAACAATGTTGATTCTTTCCAACCATGAGCATGGTATGTTTTTCCATTTGTTAACATTGTCAGCTATTTCTTTCTTAGAGTTTCATAGTTCTCTTTATAGAGATCTCTCCCATCCTTTGTTAGGTAAACTCCCAAATATTTCATCTTCTTTGGCACTACTGTGAAAGGAATAGAGTTCTTGACTATTTTTTTCAGCTTCACTATTGTTGACATATATTTAAAGGATTCATGAGTGTTGATTTTGTAACCTGAGATGCTGCTGTATTCCTTGATCACTTCTAAGAGTCTTGTAGTAGAATCCCTGGTGTTTTCCAGATATACAATCCAATCATATCATCTGTGAAGAGTGAAAGTTTGATCTCCTCTGATCCTAAATGGATACACTTGATCACCTTTACTTGCCTAATTGCAATGGCTAAGAATTCCATTACCATGTCAAAAAGCAGTGGAGACAGTGGGCAACCTTGTCTGGTTCCTGATCTGAGTAGAAATGATATCAATTTAACTCCATTCAATAGGATATTAACTGTGGGTTTGCTGTAGATAGCCTCTATCAGTTTAAGAAATGTCCTTTCTATACCCATTTTCTTAAGTGTTCTGATCATGAAAGGATGCTGGATATTATCAAAAGCTTTTTCTGCATCAATTGAGAGAAGCATATGGTCTTTGTTTTTCATTTTCTTTATCTGCTGAATTATAGTTATACATTTACGTATATTGAAGCAGCCTTGAGAGACTCTGGGATAAAACCCATTTGGTCATGTTGTATAATTTGATGTGTTTCTGGATTCTGTTTGCTAGGATCTTGTTGAATATTTTTGCATCAATATTCATTAGTGATATTGGTCTACAATTTTGTTTTCTTGTTGGGTCTTTTCCTGGTTTGGGGATCAAGGTGATGTTTGCTTCACAGAATGTGTTGTGTAGTATTCTTTTTCTATATTTTGGAAAAGGTTGAGTAACACTGATACTAGCTCCTCTTTAAAGGTTTGGTAGAATTCTGATTTGAAGCCATCTGGTCCCAGGCTTTTCTTTTAAAGGAGATTTTGTATACTTGATGCTATTTCAGAACTTGATATAGACATGTTCAACATTTCCACTCCATTCTAGCTAAGTCTAGGAAGGTGGCGTGCCTCAAAGCATTGTTCTATTTCCTTCAAATTTCCATATTTCTGAGAATGGAGTTTCTTGTAATATTCATTAAGGATGTTTTAAATTTCTGGGGGATCTCTTGTTATTTCATCTTTGTCATTTCTGATTTATGAAATTAGAGATTTTACTCTTTTTTTCCTGGTTAGGTTAGCCAAACAATCTATTTTATTGATCTTTTCAAAAAACCAACTTTTTGATTTATTGATCTGTTGTATAATCATTTTGTTTTCAATTTTATTTAATTCTGCTCTAATTTTGGTTATTTCTTTTCTTCTACTGGGTTTAGGACTGGAATGTTCTTCCTTTTCCAGTTGCTTGATATGTCCCATTAAGTTGTTAACTTCCTCTCCTTCCATTCTCTTGAGGAAGGCTTGTAGTGCTATAAATTTCCCTCTTAGAACTGCCTTTGCAGCATCCCAGAGGTTCTGATAATTCATGTCTTCATTATCATTGTGTTTCAAAAATTTGGTAATTTCCTTCTTAATCTCATCTACAACCTGTATTTGTATGAGTATACAGATTTCTGTTGTTACTGAGTTCCACTTTTATTCCATGATGGTATGAGAAGATGCAAGGAATAATTTCTATTTGTTTAAATTTTCTGAGTTTAGACTTGTGACTTAAGATGTGATCAATTTTGAAGGATGTTCCATGGGCTGATGTGAAGAATGTATTCATTTTTGTTAGGATGAAATGTTCTGTAGATATCTGTTAAATCCAATTGTTAAATGGTTAAGTTTAAGTCTAAAATTTATTTGCTTAGTTTCTTATTGGAGGAGGATATACCTAACATTGCCAAGGGACTGTTGAAATCACCAACTATTTTGGAGCTGGAGGAAATCAAGTTGCTCATATGTGTTAGAGTTTCTCTTATAAATTGAGGCACATTCTGGTTGGGTGTGTAAATGTTAATTGAAATTTCATCATGTTGAGTGTTACCCTTAACAAATATGAAGTGACCATCCTTATCTTTCCTTACTTTTGTTGGCTTAAAGCCTATTGCATCTGCGAATAAAATTGCAATCCCTGCTTTTTTCTGACTTCCATTTGCCTAAAATATAGATAACCATCCCTTCACCCTGAGGCTATATTTATCTTTTAAGGTAAGTTGAGATTCTTGTATGCAACAGATATCTGGCCTGAGTTTTTGTATCCAATCAGCTAACCTGTGCCTCTTTAGAGGACAATTTAAGCCATTCACATTAATTAAGAATATTGATAAGCCTGGTAGAATTTTGGGTATTGAGTTTTTCTGAAGTCCAATGGACATTTTTAATCCTTTCACCACTGTGGAAGTTGGAATTTGATCAAAGTTTCTGAGTGAGTTGACTTTGGTGGTACAGAATTGCACTGGTTATTATGGAGGAAAGGTCTGAAAATATCCCAGAGAGCTGGTTTAGTTATGGCAAATTTCTTCAACATGTACATGTCATTAAAGTATTTAATTTCTCCATCATAATTTAAACTCAAGTTTAGCTGAATACAGGATCCTGGGTTGAAAACTATTTTGTTTTAGGAGATTCAAAGTCGACGACCACCCTCTTCTAGCTTGAAAGTTTTCGGCAGAGAGATCTGCAGTCATTCTAATATTCTTCCCCTTGTAGGTTATGCTTTTCTTACATCTGGCTGCTTGCAGAACTTTCTTCTTCATATTAACTTTGGTGAAGTTAATTATAATGTGTCTTGGAGAAGTCTTATTTGAATTCAGTCATGCTGGGTTTCTAAAACCGTCCCCTATCTGAATTTCAGAATCACTTGGCATGTCTGGAAGTTGTTCTTGATTATCTCATGGAGTAGAGCATCTGGGCCTTTCAAAGCAACTGCGTTGCCTTCAAGAATTCCTATAAGGCAAATATTAGTTTTCTTTGAATTATCCCAGATCTCTCTGAGAGAATGATCTGGTTTTCCCTCTCCACTTCTCTTCCTCTTTGAATGTTTGGGAGCATTCAAAAGCTTTGTCTTCAATGTCAGAAATCCTTTCTTCTGCCTATTCCATTCTGTTACTGAGGGATTCTACTGTATTTCTTAGATCTTCAAGGGCTGCAAGATCTTGTCTCAATGTGTCAAATTCTTTGGTGATTTTGTCTTTGAATTCATTGAATTCTTGAGACAACTTTGGAAATGCTCCTTGAATTTCTAATTCCAACTTTACCTCCATTGTATTAATCTTATTTCCAATCAAAATTCTGAATTCAATTTGTGACATCTCAGCCATTTGCTTATGAATGGGATCTTCTGGTGTGTCCACCATGTCATTCCTTGGGGGAGTTGACCTACTCTGATTATTCATGTTGCCAGAGTTTTTCCACTGATTTCACCCCATGATTATTTTACATCATTTGGCCAGATGAACAGATTCCCAATTCCCAAGAATTGTGACTGGTGACTGTACCTTTTCCCTTAGACCTTTGCAAAGGACCCATACACTGATACGGCCTGAGACACTAAGGACCTGCTTGGTGTGGTAGGGCTAAGTGGCTCTGTCTTATTTTCAGCTGGTCTCTGTCTAATCCTAGTGAATCAGTAACTCTGGGTTAAAGTCTCAGCTGTGCAGAGATACCAGCAAGTAAGTCACTCTGCCCACCACAGTCAACAACTAGAAAAGGAAAATCAAACCTACAACCACACACCCAGGGTACCACTTTGGATAGTCCTCAGGTGACTGGCCCAGGTAGTCAGCACCCCATCTCAAGTGGAAAGTTCAAAAGGTCTCTAGCAATTGGATAGCAGGGGTCTGCTGGCAGCTCAAGTATAACTTGCTCTGGTGCTCTGGTGCTCTGGTGCCCAGCAAATTAATTAGTCTGGGAAGGTTGATGCCTCCTTCCCCACCTTACACTTCTATCACATCCAGTCACTGGTAACACTACAGGGCTGTGACCTAGTTCCCTCCAATGTGCAGATGCTCTAGGGGTTTCTGCTTGCCTGAGTCACAGGGAGATCTATGTGTCCTCAGCCAGGCCACTGCACTCTGCCACCAGCCGGCACAGGGAGCTGAAGTCTGACAACCTTGAGTGCTTAATGGCAACTGGGGCGGTTCACTCAGTTCCAGCCCTGTCCTTAACTGATGTTGCTGCCACTTACATTCTTGCAGAATTTGCATTTCTGTTCCACCTATATTCCTCTGCAGGCCAGGTGCTATTTGAGTTTACTGAAACTGCAACTCAGCCCCGCCCTGTACCGCTCCCTGGAGCTGGCGTCTCTGTCTCCACTCCAAAGGAACACTCAGTTCCTGCCTCTCCCTGGGCTAGTGCTGTTGCCCCGCCTGCTCTTCTCTCAGATATGATTTCCTAGGGGCCGGGTGTATCTTAGGCTCACTAAAGCAGCACTTCTGATTCAGCCCCACCCTGGGAGTATGCCATCTCTGTGCACATGTATTCTAGTTTCTGTCCCTGTCGCACCCCTCCCAGGCAGGTACCACCTCAGGCTTACCCTTTGCTCACAGGGCCTGCATTTCCATCCCAGATCTGTTCCGCCAGTGGCTGCCACTGGAGTAGAGGCCCAGCTTTCGCTGGTTGCCAAGAAAGACAGGGAGCGTCTCTCCAAAATATCCCCAGAAGTGTGAGCTCTATTGTTCCCACCACTGCCACCACTGCTCTGTGCTACAGGCACTGCTTCTCGAGGGAGAAGGCTCCCTTGGTCCACAGTCCTCTCTCTATACCCATGCCACAGAATCAGCATAGACCTGCAACAGCCCACACCTCTCAAGAAAATACCCAAGAATCTGGACCTGTGGACAGGCTTCCAGACCTTGGGTTGAGAGTGGAGGGGAGTGCTGGGAGTTCAAAATTGCAAGCACAGAATATATACAGGTTTTTGCCTGGCAGGAGAGTGCCATGGCACACTAGTGGGTCCTCTCTGGGGAAAGAGTTCAGATTTTTAGAGGGTCTCTCCAGTGAGATAAAATAGGAGATCTGAACTCCGCTAGCTTGTTTGTACAAAGCATACTACGAGCCATTCTCATTGGAGAGGGGATTCCCGTACACTTGGCGATGGGTTTTGTACCTATCATTTGTTTCCTTGGGGTCACAGCTTGCCTCAGCAGGGTTGATATGCATTCTTCAACCTTCTCTCTTTGCTCAGCTCCAAACCATCAGCTTACATGCTAAACTTCTGTCTTTTAACTCTCCTGTTAGACAGGAGCCTCTGTGGAAAGCTGGCTCCAGTCAGCCATCTTGCCTCCACCCCAGATGTATACACATTTTAAGAAAGGTAAAAACTATTAAATCTGTAATAGAGGACAGTGGTATCATCATACCTCGCTGCAACCAGAAACTCCTGGGCTTAAGCAATCCTACTCCCCAGCCTCTCTAATGGTTGAGACTATAGTTGCATGCCACCACAACCAACTAATTTTTCTATTTTTGATAGAGCCAGAATCTCATCTTCCTTATGCTGGCCTCAAACTCTGAGCACCCTGCCTGACCCCATCTAAGATCAATGATGTTCATGCAATGACATAATCACCTAATAATGCAATTCTCAGAACATAACCCCATCATTAAGTGATAAGTGATTGTCTTATAATTTTAGAAGGAGTGTCTTTTAATAATTTGTTCCTTGGGGCAATTTTCTCTAAAGACAATGTTGACAGTACATCTGCATCTATTTAGAAATTTGGAGGTCCTTTTGGTGAGTAAACCCTAGAAGACAGAGCAATTATAAGAAAAAAGAATAGACAGGTATTCCATAAACCTCAGTTTTATGTCAATAAAACTATGTAACTAAAACCTAATTCATTTTTTTGCCTGTTTTGAAATGGAGCTAATATCCTGAATAAAAATGTATTGCCTCAGAAGCTTTTACATCAGTTATTATAAGGAACAAACTATATTATTTAAAACTTGAATTAAAAAAATAATATTCTGTAGTCTCACAACAAATTAAAGTACAACCATACACTTCTGAAAATGTTAATTGTCATTTTTGTATTTTTCTTTGCTTGGTATGCTTCCACAAGTAAATATAAGTAAAATCTGCCCTTGAAGATATACAAGTAATACCAATTTTTTAAATGCTAGAATAAGCAACTTCTAAAGGGAAGATGAGGGCTAAGAATTCAATTCAGAAATAAAGGGAAAATGAGGGCTAAGAATTCAATTCAGAAAAATATATCCCTTTGTCTGTAAAAGAATGGGTTCATCTAGTCACAAAAAAATATTTTCCACAGACAAATATCTGCCAATCTTTCAACATGATGCAAAAATAGATTTAAATTCTGAAGGGGAAAATTTATGCTTATTTTTCCAAAATAAACTGAAAAAAGAAAAAATGCTGTAACAGCAGCTACTGGAGGGAGGACTTGATGTTAGAATGAGAATAAAACATTTCTTCTGATGCTTTGTCTGACTATAACATTTTGTCAAGATTATTTCTATTTGATTAAAGGACAATGTTGAAAACACCGCCTTTTCTTCATGAGAATTAAACTTTTCACAGAAAAACATGTTGAGTCAACTGTCCCTTACTGGTACACAAATCAGCTGCAAGAAAATTATAAAGCTGACAAAGAATTAGCAACAGTGTTTAGTTTAAGTACATAGTTAAAGATCTAAATTTGATTTAAAGTCTATATCTTGTTTATTTGTGATATTATCAAGTCTTTTTACCAGAGGATCTCAGGCACGACTTAGTCCCTAAATAATTACCTAGAAACTAACTGTAGATAAATTTGGAGAGCTTTTTTAAAACCTATGCACTATTCATGATTTAAAGGGGTTCATCTTCTTTTTACTTTTAAACTCATTTTAATAACTGTTTATTTAAAACTAGTTTTACACACACACACAGAATCCCAAAGTTAAGCTGCAGGCCTCCAGCACTTGTCTTTTGCAGATCACTAAATATACAGAGATATTATTTAAAGCAAGTTTAAATAAAGACTCCAAACATAAAATCATAGAACTGGAAGGCACAAAAACAAGCTCTTTTACAATTCCAGTTTCTATTGTAATGATGATTATATACTATTCAACAGACACGGGCTTGCATAAATTCCCGAAACAATTCCAAACATAGCAACAACCCTTCCTTTCCTTTTAAAATAATTCTTTATGCAATCAATATTTGGGGGATGACTTCTTAGATGCAGGCATTCTGCTGTTATTTAATCAATAAGCTAACAAATCCTTTATCCAGTTTCAGGTAAGAAAATTCAGAAGAAAAATCAAAAACAAAAATGTAGGGAAAACAGAAATAAATTCACTGGAAAAGCATAGAAATCCATCTAACAAGAAATTCAACTAAATAGGGAACACTTAAACTCAGCAAATAGGTCTGAAAAAATAGATCAGTAACTATAGACATGGAAAGAACATAATCCAGACATTCATGTAAAAAGAAAATTTTAACAACCCTATTATTTAGAAATTTGCTTCTAAAATATTATAAGTTTGTTAATTTTGTTTTTGAGAAAACGTTTCACTTTGTTGCCTGGGCTACAGACAGTGGCATCACCATAGCTCACTGCAAACTCAAACACAGTAGAAGCTTAGCTGTGGGTTTACATTTACCCTGTTGTGGTGTATTCCTTCAAGTGCCTAGTTTGTTGAAGACTTTTCATCATGAAAGGACATTGAATTTTACCAAGGGCTTTCTCTTCATCTGTAGAGATGATGATATGGTTTTTGTCCTTGATTCTGGCAATATCACATATGACATTTACCGATTTGCATATGTCAAACCATTGTTACATCCCTAGGATAAATCCCCCTTTATTATGGTTCATTATTTTTTTGGATGTGTTATAGGATTTGATTTCCTAGTATTCTAGTAAGGATTTCTGAGTCATGCTCATGAGGGATATTGGCCTACAGTTTTCATTTTTGTTGTTGTATCCTTGTCTAGTTTGAGCATCAGGGTAATGCTGGCATTGTAGAAGAAACTCGAGAGAATTCCCTTCTCTTCAATTTTGTGGGATCATTTAAGGAGAATTGCTATTAGGTCTTCTTTGCACGTTTGGTATTTGGCAATGAAGCCATCTAATCCTGAATTTTTCTTTGCAAGGAGATTTTTCATTACTACTTTGATTTCATTGCTCATTATTGATCTGTTCAAGTTTTCTGTTTCTTCCTGATTCAATGTTGGCAGGTTATACATGTGCACAAATTTATCCATTTTCCCTAGGTTTTCCAGCTTGTTTGTAAATGGTTGTTGCTCACAATCTCTGATGATCTTTGTATTTTCTGGTACCAGTTACACTGTTCCCCTTTTCATTTCTGATTTTGTTTATCCTCTAGCTGCAATTTATTCATTTTGTTTATCTTTTCAAATAACCAATTTGTCTTATCGATCCTTTGTATTGTTTTTCTAGGCTCTATTGTATTTAGCTCTACAATGATCATTATAATTTCTTCCTTTCTAATTTAGAGTTTCCGTCTTGCTCTTCTAGTTCCTGTAGATATATTAGATTGTTTATTTGCAATCTTTCTACCTTTTTAATGTAGGTGATTTATTGCTGAAAATTTCCCTCTTAGCATTGCTTTTGTTGTATCCCACAGGTTTTGGTATACTGTACTTCAGTTTTCATTTGTTTCACAGAATTCTTTTATTTCCTCCTTTATTTCTGCTTTACCCCATTGATTGTTCAGGAGCATGTTGTTTCATTTCCATGCATTTGCACAGTTTCCCAAGTTCCTCTTGTTATTAATTTCTGGTTTTATCATACTGTGATCTGAGAAGATACTTGACATGATTTTGACTTTTTGAAATCTGCTAAGACTTGTTTTACGTCCTAATATATGGTCTATCCTGGAGAGTGTTCCACGTGGTGATGAGAAAAACATGTATTCTGCAGTTGATGGATAAAATGTACTGTAAATATCTGTTAGATCCATTTGGGCTAACGTACAGTTTAAACCCATTATTTCTTAATTTCCTGTCTAGATGATCTATCTAATGCTGAGGGTAGGGTGCTGAAGTTCTCAATTATTATTGTGTTAAACTTTATCTATCCCTTTAGAACCAAAAATACTTATTGTATATCTGAGTGCTCCAATGTTAGGTCTATAGATGTTTAGAACTGTTAGACCTTCTTGCTAATTTTATCCCTTTATCATTATATAGCGACCTTCTTTGTCATTTTGTTGTTTCTGATGTAATATATGTTTTATCCAATGTAAGTATAGCTGCTCCTGCTCCCTTTGGTTCCTGTCTGCATGGAATATCTTTTCCCACCTCTTTAGTTTCAGTATATATGCGTCTTAACAGGTGACATGAGCTTTTCTTTAGGCAGCATACACTTGGATCATTTCTTTTTCTAGTCAGCCAGTCAATATCTTTCAAGAAAAAAATTTAATACATTTCTTTTAATGTTATAGATATGTAATCTGTGAGGGCTTATTCTCATCATTTTTTAGCTTATTAATATTTCTGGTTGTTTTGTTTATCCGATGTTCCCTTCTTTCTCTCTTCTTGTGTATCATTGTGATTTGGTTTTCTGGTGGTGACATTTGATTTCTTTCTCTATTTGTGTTTGCTCTACTTTCATGTAAAAAAATGGGAGAGTACCATCCTTTCACTTCTAAGTTTAGGCCTCGCGTAGGCTTTTCTTGTAGGGCCATGGTAATGAATTCCATCAGTTTTTGCTTATCCAAGCCTTTATTTCTCTTTTTTTTCTTTGAGCACTTTGATCATATCATCCCATTTAGTCCTGGCCTGTAAGGTTTCTGCTAAGGAATCCACTGTTATGTGGACAGGATTTCTCTTAAAAGCAATGAGACACTTTTCTCTTGCTGTTTTTAGAATTCTGTCTTTGACTTTTTGATAATGTGACTAAAATGTGATGTGCAGAAGACCTTTTGGGGCTGTATCTATTTAGGGATCTCTAAACTTCCTATATTTGCATGTCTAAATCTCTTGTTAGATATGGGAAGCTTTTAGCTATTATTTCATTAAATGTTTTCTAAGCCTTTCCCTTTTTTTTCACCTTCTGGAACAACAAAAACTTGAATATGTGGTTGCTTCATGGTGTCCCATATGTCACATGTGCTTTGTTCGCTCTATTTTTTTTCCTTGTTTTTCTGACTGGGTTATTTCAAAAGATCTGTCTTAAGTTCTAAAACTCTTTCTTTAGCTTGTCTAGTCTATTATTGAAACTATTAAATGTATTTTGTATTTCATGTTAAAATGTTCAAGGGGCTCACTCCTAGGGACAACAGAGAGTGTTGTCAATGCCCCACCTCAGCCCTAGAAGCAGCAACCAACCGCCACAGGAAATGTTAGCAGAGTTCCAAAAATGTGGCAATACAGGGGTTGTTAGGCCTCAAGCAGGATGCAGTCTGGTGGAGGCTGGGCTATCCATATAGTGTTTTTTGGTAGTAGTTGCTTAGGAGTTTTCTATGGCCAGGATGCAGGAGTCGATGGTGGGATGTGGACTGGTTTGCATCACTTGTTTACCCCTACCCTGCATTTGGGAGCTTTCCAGGAACCCAGCCAATCCCAGCTGAGCAGGCTGCCTCATTCCTCTCTCTTTCTTGCTTAAAGGGGCTTCCTACCACTTCTATGTTGAATTCAATACTGTTGATTTCCAGTGTTCTCTCTTAGAAGATCTATTTAAACTATGATCACTCACTATTTTGGTTTTTATTTGTGAAGGAGGCTTGTATCAAATGCCTCTAGTCATCCATCTTGAACTCTCTATTTATATAGACTTTAGATATGTTATACATATTGGAAATTAGCTCAGAAATGGGAAAAAGAAGAATCACAGAATTTCAAACCACATTAAACAGTATAAAAGCATTTGAGTACAACAAGTTCTGACATTTTCAACTCAGGGTTTCCATTCCAGTCTCTTAATGTCTCAGTGTTAAATGAGCAGATGTGGGTAGAAAAATCGTGGACCAAAAAGTAATGAATAATGTGTACTCCTATAATTCCCTAAGCCTCTCCCTAAAATTCAAAAGAAATATAGAGAAATCAATTCCAGGCATGCGGAACTAAGGACAAAGAACCACAAATTAGAATGTAAAACCATTTGGCTCTTCTCAGCAATCTATAATTTCCTAAGCAGTAAATGGAGCACACTGGTTACCAATGTGTCCAAGGTTCACTGCATAATCAATTAATGAGCAAAACCAAATGTTAAATATTATGTACCCTATCCACATCTTAATTCTTCATTGCATTTTAACGACTTACAACTAATTATAAATAACACCTAAGCAGTTACTCAACAAATCATACCTGATATGAAAAGGGAACAAATTCAACTCAAAGTTCTCTAATCCAGAGAAATGACTTCCCTGAGAGAAAACAAATTATCAGACTGGATAATAATAATGTGTGAAAATCCACTCAGCAATGAGGGCAAAATCAAAAATAGTGAGAAACTGAATTCCTTCTCCCTGAGATTAGACATAGGGCAAAAATGCCCATTTTCACTATTAAGTGAATTAAGAGAATTAAATATGGATGGGATAGATAAAATACAGCACTTTATTGGCTTTATTCATTAATTTATGAATGTTCATTTTCATCATTAAGTCAGTTGAGGGAATTAAACATAAATAAGGCACACCAAATATAGAATTTGACTAGATTTGGTAATAAATTTCTTATAAAGTGAGCTTTGAACAAATCGGTAACCTGATCTGCACGTGATGCTTAAGGCACTATATATACAAATGAGAAAGAAATAAAACTATACCTAATTGCATTTTATCTATCTGTTTACATTTTTAAAATCCCAAAGGAATTACAAACAACCACCATTGCTAATATATAAATTTAGCAAAGTGACAAGATAAAAACTAAATATACAAAAATCAACTGTGTGAATGAAAAAATATTTTAAAAATCACTTCAATGGCACCAGAAAAACTTAAAATACTTAGGAATAAGACTTCTAAGACTGTTATACTAAAAGCTACTTTGTTGAGAGAAGTTAAAGAATACCAAAATAAATGGAAAGAAATACCATGGGCATGCACTGAAAAATTCAGTATTTTTAAGATCATGATTCTCCCCAAATTTATGTTTATACAACACAATCCCACTCATAGCAAGCTATTTTGTAGATAGTGGCAAGCTAATTCTAAAATTTTTTACAGTAATGTGGAAGACCTAGAAAAACCAAAGGCAATTCTTAACAGAACAAAGTGGAAGATTTACTCTACCTAATTTTAAAACTTACCAAAAAGCTACAATCATCAAAACAGTTTGGTATTGATAAAAAAACAGGTATATATACAACAATGAAGCAAAGTCTAGAAACATATCAGCATATATAAGATCAACTTATTACTGACCAAGGTTCAAGGCTCTTCAACAGAAGGAATATCTTTTTAATAATTAGTGATGGTCTGACTGAATACATGGATAGAAGAAGATACAATCAACCCTTACCTCACAATACACACAAAATTTAATTCAAAACAGATGACAGACCAGAATTTAATACCCAAACCATCAAATATTTAAAAGAGGCTAAGTATGGTGGCCCACACCTATTATTCTAGCAGTTTAAAAGGTCAAGGCAGGTGGATTGCTTGAGCTCAAGAATTTGAGACCAGCCTAAGCAAGAGTGAGAATGCCATTTCTACCAAAAAAAAAAACTAGCTGGACCTGGTGGCACACATTTGTAATCCTGGCTACTTATGGAGGTGAGGCAAGAGAGGATCACTTGAGCCCAGGAATTTGAGGTTGCTGTGAGCTATGATGCCATAGCACTCTACCCAGGCGGAAACAGTGAGACTCTGTCTCAGTAATAATAATAATAATAATAATGAAAGTAAAATAGAACAAAATTTATGAGAAAATTTCTGTGGCATTGAGATAAACTAAAACCACATAGCAAAAACTCACAAATTAATTTAAAAAATTGGTAAGATTTAACTCGTTAAAATTAAAAATACTGCGCTTCAAAAGATAAAATTTAAAAAATGAAAAAGTCACCATAGACTGGCAGAAAATATTTGAAACACATATACCAAAAAAAAAAAATACTTGTATCTAGGTTATATAAAGAATTCTGGCCAGGTATGATAAGGCCAACACAGGAGGATCCCTAGAGGTCTGGAAGTTTGAGACCAGCTTAGGCAAGAATAAGACCCCATCTCAACAAAAAATAGAAAAATCAACATAACATTGTGGTGCACAACTGTATAGTAAACCCAGCTACTCAAGAGGCTGAGGCAGGAGGATCTCTTGAGACCAGGAGTTTGAGGTTACAGTGAGCTATGACCACACTAATACACTCTAGCCTGGGTGGCAAGACAAATATTGGAAACAAAATTTTAAAAGAAGGACAAGATTTGAACAACTACTTCTCAAAAAAACACATACAAATGACTAATGAGAAAGGTCATGAGAAAATATTTGGGGGATGATGAAATATTCATTACCTTAACTATGAAGATAGTTTCAAGGATGTATCAAATTACATACAAAATGTATCAAATTATATGATTTAAATATGTGCAGTTTATTATACCTCAGTTATACCTTAATAAATCGTAAGAAATAAGATTCAGGAGACTTTTAAAATATTTAAAAACAGTAATCATCATGACTTTTTCTCTTCTAAAATCTATATTTATTATGAAATCTATTATTTCATGGAGAATAATATTTAACACCGGTAGAAAAAAAATGAGGAATATATTAACTACTACTTGAGAAGAGATTATTTATTACATTTCAGACAAACCTTACCATTTCTTCCAAAATACACATGAATACAAAAATAACCTAAACATCACAAGTATTTGGTTTTGAGTATAATTCTGCTATTAAGAAATTCACAAGACTATACACTAGAAGAGAAAAATAGCTCTAAATATTAAACCTTCAAGCAATCATGTACTTTCTAAGTAAATTAGAAAATAATTAAATTTCTAATCCTAGTAGTCCATTCCACTTAGCAATATTTATAGATATGAAGAGAGCAAAGAAAGATGATGTTCACCAAATATCTAATAACTTCTACAGATTTAGAGGGCTTGAGAATAGATACAGACAGTAACACTGATGACCTTATTGAACCAGTGGCACTAGCCTAAAGTCTGCTGCCATTCCTTTATTCATTCACCTAATAAAAAGGTATTAAGTGTCTCAAACACATCAGATTCTGTGTTTGACAGAAGTGACATCAAAAGGCAGTGGAATGTATGCCTTTCACAGTAAACAGTTCGCTCTGAAGCCAGAATACCTGTGCTTAGATTTTAACTCTGCCACTTACCTATTCAATGCACTACCCAGGGAAGGTAACTCTGCCTCCTTTACAACTGTGAAGTAAAAGGTTAATTCAGCAGGCTTGGGGTGTAAGGACTGGTCCTTCTCTGGCTCCTGGGAGATAAGCTATAAGCCCTTAGAAGATCATCCTTTAGAGAAGTGCATTTATGTAACTGATGCCTTGGATGTGCATAGAGTTTATAACAACAACGTGATTTACAACAAGCACCTATTTTTGTTCACTTGGGGTCACTACTGTATCAGTTTGACATATGAGAGGGTTAGAGACTGAGTAGTCAAGGCCAGTTACATGGACATAGAATGTAATGTAACTGACCTAAAATAACCCCCCACCCTCCAATACCAAAGGTCTGGGGAGCGTCCCTGGCTGGTAACAATTTGCCACACAAAGCTACCTGGAGAATTAGCATTTTCCATATGACTGTATTGTGAGAGGGCCACTGAAAGCTAATTCATCCCTCCTAGACTTTGCCCTATGCACCTTTTTCCCTTTTCCGATTTCTTTTTTTTTTTTGAGACAGAGCCTCAAGCTGTCGCCCTGGGTAGAGTGCTATGGCATCACAGCTCACAGCAACCTCCAACTCCTGGGCTCAAGCGAGTCTCCTGCCTTCGCCTCCCAAGTAGCTGGGACTGCAGGTGCTCGCCACAGCACCCGGCTATTTTTTGGTTGCAGCAGTCATGGTTGTTGGGCGGGCCCGGGCTGGATTCGAACCCACCAGCTCAGGTGTATGTGGCTGGCGTCTTAGCCACTTGAGCCACAGGCGCCGAGCCCCTTTTCCGATTTCTGATTTGAATCCTTTCACAAACCATGAATACAGTATCTTTTCACCATTCTGTGAACCCTTCCCTCAAATCATCCAACCTGAGGGCATCTTGAGGACCCTCAATGCAGTAACTTTATTTCCACATCCAAATAATGCCTTTAATATTACTACCTACTTAAAGGACAGCTATGGGGATCAAATGAATTATACATGCAAAATGCTTAGAACAGCACCCAGCACAGAACTTTTGCTGCTTCTCATGTTGGTATAAAAATAAGACATCTAAACAAAATGAATATAGCTTGGGCTAGTAATTAGAAGGCATTAAATAATTAAATGGCAAGTGCCAAAATATCATGCATTTTTTTTTCTTGTCACTCAGGCTGGAGTATAATGGCATCACACAGTTCACTACAACTTCAAATTCCTGGGCTCAAGCAAACCTGCCTCAGCCTTCTCAGTAGCTAGGACTATAGGCACAAGCCACCACACCCAGCTAATCTTGTCGCTATTGTACTAGAGACAGGGTCTTGGCATGTTGCTCAGGCTGGTCTTGAACTCCTGGGCTCAAGTGATGCTCCTTTGTTAGCCTCCCAAAATGCTGAGATTACAGACCTGAGCAAATGTATCTTGCCAGATAATGCATAATTTATCAAGGAAACATAAAATATCATTTCCTTCTTTGCTGTCCTCAACATCGGTCTTCATTTAGGTCCCTGGACTGCTGGAATACCCTTGTAACAGTATAATCCTTATAAGATTCCCTGACATCACCATAAATTACTATCACTGCCTTATCCAACTTGATAATCCTTTAGCCTGATTCCACAATCTTAGAGCCATTCTCATATATGGTCCCCAAATTTCTGTAGGTACAAACTGGCAAAAATCATCCAGTGCTTCTGATGTATATCACACCTCCTGATGGTTATCAATTTCTAACCTCACTTTCTGGGGTCTGTTTAGACTTAACTCTGATTACAGGTATATAAGCAATGAAAGGTAGAACGGGACAAGATGAAGATCTACAGTCCCTTTTTGTAAGACAACAACCTCAGGGGAAGTCATGACAGCTTCTTTAAGGCAGTGGAGACTAACCTCCTTAGAAAGAGTAGCAGGGCTGCATGTACAGAATTTAGAGATTCAAGGTACCTAGGTTCATCAGAATCTGTCCATACTTACTCATCCTACTTGTCAAGGTTTGAATCCTTTTTGCAAGTTGGCATTCAACTTGTGCTGTAATTCAGTCACTACCAAGATTTGTTTTCTAGACAGTAATGCAACTGTAAGAAAGAAGGATTTCACTTGAGACAGCAGCAGATGTGAAGTTTGGTACCTAGAAATGAAGGGCTGTACACTAAAACCTAAAATGTGATGGCAGCTTTGCAACCAGGTATAGAACTCAAAGGAGAGTGTTACAAAAACCATAAAATACCTTAAACAACCTGTTAACAGAAGCTAGTCTTTAGTACGGCAATGGGTAAAAACTTACAAGAAAGTGAAGTCACTGGGAACTGAAAAAAGGAAGATTCTTATTATGTAATGGCAAAAAGTTTGACAATATTGTCCCATGCAGTTATTTATGAAAATTAAAAAATGTACCAAATAAAATGGTTAATCTAGCTAAAGATATTTCCAACTAGAATGCTGAAAGTGACTTCTGGTTTGTTTTGCTCCTTACAATAAAATGTGGGGAGTGACAGATAAACTAATTAAAGATTATTAAACAAAACAGAGTCAAGATTTGCTCTGCAAAAGACACTGTCAAGAGAATAAGAAGACAAGCCACAGACTGAGAGAAAATATTTGCAGAAGACCTACCTGTAGACTATTCTCCAAAATATACAAAGAATTCTTCAAACTTAACAATAAAAAAACAACTCAATCAAAAAATGAAAGGCCCGGGTGGCACTTGTGGCTCAAAGGAGTAGGGCGCTGGTCCCATATGCTGGAGGTGGTGGGTTCAAACCCAGCCCTGGCCAAAAACTGTAAAAAAAAAAAAAAAGAAAGAAAATAAATAAAAGGCCTAAACAGTCAGTTTACTCCCCAAAAATAAACAGATGGCAAATAAGGGTATGAAAAGCTGCTTAACATCATATGTCATAAAAAAAATTGCAAATTAAAACAATGAGATACTGCTATACACCTATTAGAATGGCCAAAATCTGAAACAATAACAACAAATGTCCAGTGAGATGAAGAACAAGAACTCTCATTCACTGCTGTTAGGAATGCAAAATGGTATGACTACTTTGAAAGATAATTTGGCAGTTTCTTATAAAATTAAACATACTCTTACCAGATGATCCAGAAATTGCACTCTTTAGTATTTACCCAAAAGAGCTGAAAACGTATGTCTACACAAAAATCTGCACATGGATACAGTAGCTTTATCCATAATGCCAAATTTGAGAATTAATCAAGATGTCCTTCAGCAGTGAGTGGATAAGTAAACTGCAATCCATCCAGTCAAAGAAACATTATTCAGTGCTAAAAAGAAATGCAGTAGCAAGCCTCAAAGGAATCTTGAACACATTTTATTCAGGTGAAAGGAGGTATCTTAGTCTGTTTGTATTGGTATGGCACGGTATCTGAGATGGGGTACCTAATAAAGAAAAGAGGTTCATTTGACTCACAATTCTAGAGGCTGGAAAGTCCAAGAACACCAGGATCTGGTGGCTTCTGGTGAGGGTCTCACACAACATTGTACATTGTAGAAAAGTAGAAGGGCAAGCGGGCACACGTTAAAGAAACCAACAGGAGCAGCAAACTTGCCTTATAACAATCCACTCTCATGGGAACTAATTCATTCCCCTAAGAACGAGTTCAATCTCTTGAAAGAGATAACTTATTCACTGCAATAAGCCACCCATGAGAGTGGCCCAAACATGACCCAACACCTCTTAAAGACACCACTTCTTAAATTAGCTGGGTATTGTGGCAGGCACCTGTACTCCAAGCTACTCGGGAGGCTGAGGCAGGAAGATCTCTTGAGCCCAGGAGTTTGAGGTTGCTGTGAGCTAGGCTTACACCAGGGGAATCTAGCCTGGGCAACAGAGTGAGATTCTGCCTCAAATAAAAGAATAAAAACCACCACCTCTAACAGTATTGCTTTGGGAATTAAGTTTCAACATGAGTTTCAGAGGGATAAGCCCTCAAACCACAGCAGAAGACAACCAGAAAATGTTACGTACTGTAATTATTCCAACCGCATGATATTCCAGTAAAGAAAAAACTAGGGAGATGATAAAAAGATCAGTGGTTGCTAAGGGTTGAGAAGGAGAGATAAAGAAGAGAATTTTTAGATCTGAAACTATTCTGTGTGATACTGTGATGGTAGACACATGTCATTATACATGTCAAAACCGTTAAGATAGATAACACTACAAGAGTACACTAATGTGAACTGTGCACTTTGCATGACAACGATGTATCAAACTGTTAGGATGGATAACGCCACAAGAGTACACTATCCTGAACTGTGTACTTCACATGATAATGATGTATCAAACCGTTAGGATGGATAACACCACAAAAGTACACTAACATGAACTGTGCACTTTGCATGATAATGATGTATCAAACTATTAGGATGGACAAGACAACGAGAGTACACTAACATGAACTGTGTACTTCGCATGACAATGATGTATCAAACCATTAGGATGGATAACACCATGAAAGTGCACTAACGTGAACTGTGTACTTTGCATGATAATGATGTATCAAACCGTTAGGATGGACAACACCACGAGAGTACAGTAACATGAACTTCGCATGATAATGATATTGTCAATGTAGGTTCATGTGTAGGGACAGCAGTATGAGGGAACTCTCTGTACTTTCTGCTCTATTTTGCTATGAACCTAAAAGTGCTTTTTAAAAAGCCTATTTTTTTTAAAAATGGAAGGCAGATGATGCTAAACTGAGCAAAGATCAAAATCAAGGGGCATTACCAAGAAAACATGATCCAAAATGAAGCTGAGCACACACCTCCAAAATCTTCTGTTAAAACTAAAAAATATTAAAGGTGGTGCCTCATAGTACTTAGTAAGAACATAAGTCAGCATGTTCAGTATCCAGGAACGTCCTGCACCTGAAAGTCCCTCCCTCATTTCAAGAGAGAAAGAGAGTCAGAGTGGAAAGAAAAACATATTTTTAATTGAACAGTTAAAAACATAAACACATATGCTTGTTTTGATAAAAATAATTATACATGTTTCTTGTTGAGAAAAAATATCCAGAATAAATAAGGTTGTTTTAAATAATTTGTTTCAATGATGAAACTGAAATTTCTGTTTCTTCACCAGTCCTTGTAGTATTCGTAACACAGATAAATCTTCACTGTCACAGCAACTCACTGTTTCAAATAATGAAGTATTATGCATAACAAAATATTCTAATCACAACCACTTGTCAAATACAGTAACCAAACTGATTTCACACATGGGCCACCTAGGAAAAAAGTAGGAAAAGACCTCAGTCAGATCAAATATGCTTTGACGCTACAGGGAAAAGCCCCAAAAGGCCTCCAATAAAACCAACTTTCTTGGGTTCTAGAAGCAAACTTAGAGCCATCCTGTTAAAAGCTCAGGCCAGAACCCATCCTACAGGACCCCACTGCTACACAGACAGCAGCTTAAGGGAAGTGAGGGAAAGGATTTAACTTACAGCATACGGTGCTATTCAGATAGGAGGTATGCACTGAACCTCAGACTCCAGCCTTCACAGATAAACAGAGTAACAAAGAAAAGGGATCGCATAGCCACAAAAAGGCAAAGAAATAAACGTGTCCATGCTAAAGTTTGTGTCAAAACTTTGAATACAGGCATCCGAAAGTTAACAATAAAATGGGTAGAGAAGCCTGAATTCATGGCCTCACTCTGAATGGACAGAGGAGACTGAAGCAAACTGGGAAACATGGGGCTCATCTCCAGGTGTTGCTACTTGCCCCACTGTTCCCATACAGAAACTTCACAGCATGACTAGAACGTATTTTTTCAGGGAAAAAAAAAAACAGGATTTTTACTTAAATGAGCTGGAAACTAATTTTTTTAAATTTAAGATTGTAAAGCCCACTTAGCCTAGGGGCCTCCCAACTTGCAAAATCTGTTCTATAAAGTATTATAGAAAGTACAATTGTCCAGTATTCTACATAGCTTAGCAACATCTAGAACAAAAACAGACACACCAATAACAAAAATAAGACTCCTGTTATCCAAAAGAATAATAATTCCTCAGAAAATGATCCAATCAAAAAGTTTTCCAAAATCAAGCTTCCATGATTACTCCCACTATTGCAGCGGTCAAACCATGATTCTCTTATATTGGTGCAAGAAATGACACCTTTTCAAACTAGTTGGCATTATAAAAAATAAAACTTTTAAGTATGGTAATATCTCCCTCTGATCTTAGGTCTTTATCCGCTATGTATATATCCTTGTGCCTGAAATGTCTCCATTTAAGACTGGTGTTCCTACCAACACCCTGTTCATGAGTACACATGTGCTATCTAAGGTAGAGAAGCTTTCTTTCCAGGTCTCCTGTTTCCCTTGTTTCCTTTTCTTTCAGAGCCACCTTTGATGCTCACATTTTGTCAGTGGTACCTTCATGGCAACCTACAGTTTTTCTAGCACAGACTTTAAAACTCCTCCAGCTTCCAACCATTTGCCAGTTCCAAAGCCATTTTTGCATTTTTTAGATACTTGTTAGAGCAGTGCCCCAATTCATGTTTCCAGAATGCGTGTCAGTCTGCTCTGGCTGCCATGACAGTACACCATAGACTGAGTTGCTCAAACAAGGGTAATTCACATTCTCACAGCTCTTGAGGCTAGAAGCCCTAGATCAGTGATTTTCAACTGGTGTTCCATGAGAGTATCTTAGGCATGCCTTGAAAATCTTTGAAGATCATTAATTAAATTATTTTTGAAAGAAGGTTTAAAGCACAGTAAATATATTTTTTCTCTTTTTTTTTTTGATCAAGATAATTTAAGTGTGCTGCAGAATTTTGACCATAGTTTTAAGTGTGCCATGAGATGAAAAATACTGCCATTAGGTATTATTAATTATAATCACTTTGTAGTGCTATCAAATCGTTCTATCTAACTATTTATATTTTTGTACCCATTTTATCTTCCTCTCTCCACTACCTTTCCCAGCCTCTAATAACCATCATTCTACTCTCTATCTCCAGGAGGTCAACTGTTTTTAATATTTAGATCCCACACATGAGTGAGAACACACAAGTTTTATCTTTCTGTGCTTGGCTTATTTCACTTCAGATTTCCCCTCATTTGGATAATGACCTAGCAATGGGATTGCTGAGTAATACGGTAGTTTTGAAGAGGTTAATATAACTCCATTTGGGAATGAAAAGGCTAATGTAACTCCGTGTTGGAACTAACTCCCCACTCCCCTCCTGGGCAAGACTGCCCAGGTGGAACCAGTCTATCAGAAGGAGACTGGCTCCCTCCTCTGCACTTCTGGGCAGCCAGTCTGAAGGGGACTGGCTCCCCTCCTAGGAAGCTAGTCTGAAGGAGACTGGCTTCTCCACTCTGCACTTCTGGGCAAGGTAAATCAGCTCAGAGAGAGCCAGTTTATCAGAAACAGACAAGCAACCCCCCTCTAGAAAGTCCCTAACTGTAACAGCTCAGCCAATAGCAACCCCTCCCGACAAAACACCCAATGGAATTCCTCTATACGCTTTAAAAACTTCCACTCGCTTCACTTCGGGGTCACCCCTCCTACACTGTAGGGTGGAGTGACCCAGGCATATGCTTGCATTTTAAATAAAAAGCACTTCTTTATTTTTACATGTGTGTATGGTGGTCTCTCAGTGGCGATTTAGGTCCTAACAGTTTTACTTTCAGTTTTTGAGGAACCTCCATACCATTCTCTATGGTGGCTGCACTAATTGACATACCCATCAACAGTGTACACGGGTTCCACTTTCTCCACATTCTTGTCAGTATACATACATAAATACTTCTATCATACTATAAAACATTTTGCTAAAGTCTTGACTTCATAGCAGATACATCAACCAGATATAAGATCCTCAAGTGTGGAGTATCCATCTTTCACTGATTCAAATAACTGAGATCCTGTCTAACTCTTGTCTTGTCTTCCTTCTCTCATATTTCAGTTCATCTCCATATTAGGCCTTTCCCTGTGCTCTTATCTGCCTCTCTCCTCATCTGAGACCAGTTTTATCCCTGTTCAGCTAATCCCAGCTAATCTCCTTCCATTTTTATCTGAATTCCCTGAATCTGCCTGATCTGATTCTTCCTACCCCCTCACCAATTCCTGAATGTGACCATTTAGATAAAGATAAATACTCCAATTACAGCAGAGGGTATTAAACCAAATGAATTAAGGTGACTGATGAAATTCTAAACTACTCAATACCGGAGTCATTTCCATAGTATCAGCAAAAATGATGATACCAAGAAGAATGAAGTAATTCGAATCAAGAGAATGTCTCACCTATCAACTAATCAATCTTTTCACATTTATAAATCACCTCACCTTTGATTATAATCTTGGTCACAATTCTAGCTTGTTTCATGTTCTTTTTAAATAGAAGTAGTGTGTCTGTTGAGCCTAGTAGCATCTTTGCTGCTGCTTTCTTGTATCTGATTACATATGATGCCAATATGATTGGCAGGGAATAGGAATACTAGCTATATTCCACAGTAATCAGTAGTTAAATTGTTGGGTACTGGTTGTAAATTTCCCTGTTAAGAGCCAGTCAAGGGCCCAAATCTACAATCTGAGTCTTATTAGCACCTCTCTAACTTCTGAGCAAAGCAAGCCTAAGTATATTATCATCAATCTAAGACTATTCTTAAAATAAATATACAATCGGCTACTAAGAAATAGAAATATACAAAAAATGCTATGCTTTGGTGATCTGTCTTCACAGAGATATTTCCTCTGAAGCAAAAATTATTTCAATTATATATATGACAAATCAAATTGTTTCCCCAAAAAGGAGACAACAAATACTAGAGAAAGGACCACACAATCTGTCTCGAGCTTCTCCATAATGTAGCTGTGAAACCTTGAGCAAGTCGGTTGCCTGCCACTTCATCTGTAGTAAATAAATCCATTTTAATTTGCCAAAGAGTGATAAGTAAAATCCTGATACAATTTTTCATTCATTACTTCAACTAAAGCAATCAACACAAATGAGCTTTATAACCAAAACAGCTAAATGTAGTACCTCATGAGTATCTAACAAATGGATAATAATGTCCAAAATATGCACACACACACAAAAAGTGTTACTTTGAACTAAGGGACAATTGGACACTCTGGAGTAAAAACGAAACTGCTTTCCTTCTTAGACAGATTGCATTACATTTTAACAATGCTGGATATTGTTAAATTACACACTCAATTAAACCTCATTACTCTATGAATAAAAGTGATGTAATACATGGTCTGAACAAGTTGGCTGACTCCTGTAGGACTGTACACAGTGCACACCTCCCAAACACTGAGGGCTCCCATAAGGTAGGTCTTACTGGATTACTCAAGGGCCAAGTATCTCACTTCACAATGACATAATGAGATATAGCTGGTGATCACACTCTCTCACCCTGTCTTCCATCCCATTCCAATCTGTAGAGTTGTCTTACTTTCTGCTACTTTGTTGCTGGGTCCCTTTCCCTCTGCAGTCATCACTGTGCTCACCATCCACCACTATCACCCATCTCCCTTGCCACTCTCCATCTAGCCACATCCAACTGCTATACTGATGTAACACTATCCAACACATTTATTCTCTATTTCTTCAGCATTTTTGGCCCTTCTGTTTCTTACTTTTCTCAACTACCAAACAAAAGAGATCTATTACACAGGTGCAGTCAACAATCACTGCACTCCTTGCCTTTCATTTAAAAAAGAAAAAGAAAATCAAAGCAGGTCAGAATAAACTTGGGCTCTTCTGAACTGTTTTCAGCACAATTTGATACCAAAAGTTCATTTATTGTGACAAAAGATGCTTTATGGTTACTTTTATTCTAAGTTTGGATCTACTGCTGATACTCAGCCTACAGACAGTTGAGCGTCTGTACAATTATGGTATTAAAGATTTTAAAATGCAACAAAAGACATGACATGGTGACTGCCTTAACCCTTAAAAAAACTACCAAATCAATCTCAAAAAAATTATTAAAATTAGATCTTAAAATAAGTTAACAGAATACTAAAGACATACCAATGGCCATATACCACATGAAAAAATAATTAACTTCACCAAGCATTAGGAAAACATCAATCAAAATCACAAGAACCTACTTTAAACCTATTAGAATGGCTACCATTTTTTTAAAAAAGTGTTTGGTAAGGATGTGGAGAAACTGGGACCCCTATGCAATGCTGGTGGGAATGTAAAATGAGGTAGCTACTATGGAAAAGAGTATGGCAATGTCTCAAAAAACTAAATATAGAATTACCATATGATCATGCAATTTCTCTTCTGGGTAGCTACCCAAAAGAAATGAAAGCTAGGACTTAAACAGCACATTCATGTCACAGTGGCATATTCACAATAGCCAATATGAGTAAGTGGATAAACAAAATGCAACATATGCCTATAACAGATTATATTTAGCCTTGAAAAGAAAGAACAAAGACAAATTTTGACACATGATTTAATCTTAAAGGCATTACACTAAGTGCAATAAGCCAGTCACAAAAGGACAAATATTGCATGAATACATTTATATGAGATACCTTAGAGTAGTAGTCAAATTCATAGAGACAGAAAGTAGAATTGGTAATTGCCAGGGGCTCAGAGTAGTAGAGAATGTGGAGTTAGTATTTAATAGTACAAGGTTTCAGTTAGGGGAGGATGAAAAATTCTGGAGATGAATAGTAGTGATGGTTGCACAACAACGTGAATGAGCTTAATGGCACTACATTGTACACTTAACAATGGTTTGTGTAGTAAGCTTTATGTTATGTATATTTTATTACAAAAAAAAGCGAGGAAAAAGTAAAGTTGACAGGCAGAGAAGTACTTGCTACTTAGTTATTGATGACTACTGTGCAAACCCAATCTGACTCTAAAAGCAAAGGCAGCACAAATAGATACGACTGTGTAAATAGTGATTAATTTTGTTACAGCTGAACAAAGAGCATGGAAGCATCTCTACCTATCCGTAGATACCAGATTCTCCTCACACAGTTCTGTCTGGGAAAGCTGAGGAAAAATAGCCTGTCAAAAAATAAATTCTCTTATGCACATACCAAATCACTGAAAAAATATGCACACTCAAGATTTTAAAACCTGAATACCTCCATGCCTACATCCTTGCTATTCCAAGATACACCAAACATGCTCCTGCCTCACTTCACTGCAGAGCTCACTCCATCACTTCATTCAGTTCTCCACTCACACGACCCCTTGCCAAAGAGGCTGAGTTTGACCACTCTATCTAAAATGGCATGCTTGCTCTGTTATTCCCTCTCCCCGAAGTCGCTTTACTTTTCTTCACAGTTCTTATCACTACTTCTTGTATATTTACTTGTTAATTATCCTTTTCCTAAAATGAAAACTCCAGGAGCAAAGACTTTCTGTTTTGTTCACTACTATCTTCCCAGCACCTGGAACACAACTGGCTCACTGAAGGCAGCTCCTTAAATATTTGCTAAATGAATGAATAGACGGATGCTCATGCCTTTAGAGATCATATTTCCCTCTTGGCCTTGGTACTACATGTATTATGACCTCTGCAGCAGCCACAGCCTCATAGCCATCCAGAGCATCCCTAACCCTCCCATGTAGGCTTCACTGGTCAAATAGAACATCAAGTTTAAAAATCTGCAAGAAGCCTCATACTATCACTGAGACCTTAACTAACAAGTCAAAAAATGCTCTCTGACTCAGTTTCTAAAAACACTAAAAGAATATAGTCTATTCCTCACGGTGTGGGATAACCGATATGCCTGACAGTGCTTTAAGGCCAAAAAAATAAATAAATAAAAATGTTGTGTACTGCATGTCAAACACCACATTGCACCTATTTTGATAGGAACTTGCAGACAAAAACCACAGAATTTTCCGTTTACAACTTTTTTCAGATTTTGCGAGAAATGGACAAAGGCAAAGACATTAAACGTCATTAAATGGTTTAGCAGAAACTAAGTAACCAGTTATTTGGCCCAACAGATAATACACACCCTGGCGCAGTAGAAAAACACGTTGAATACCTGGATGAATGAAAGAGAAGACTGCTACTTAACTCCATTTTCAAAGTCAAAAGTATTCAACTCAGAATTCATATTACATCCCAGAAAAACGTCCCACAAAAACATCCCACAATGGGAAGCTCATGTATTTTACAAGTTTTCAGAGCATTTTATAACTGCACTTTAATTTCAGTGGATGCCTTCTGGTAAAGCGCTGGCAGTTGATAACACTTTTTGTAGAAGATAATCTTTAACCAGTAAACCTCAATATGTGCGGTCCCAACAAAGCGGAGGAGGGCCCATTACTCTAGGTCTCTAGGAAACAACCAGACCCCTGTACACCCAGACATAAGAAGAGTCACGCAGGGAACACACGTGTCGCTCCCGCCTCAGGAGTGAAAAAGGTAACCTACCCATCGGCAGGGTCCCGAAGCGGATCAGAGGTGTCCGCTGGGAGCGGTTCTGACAGGCAAAGACACCCCCCGCCCCCCGCCAGAGACCGACCCAGGCCAGCCCCCTCCTCGGATTTCGACCCAGGCCTGCCCCCCGAGCTCAGCTCCCGGCAAACGCAGGTCTTACCTGAGCTCTGCCCCCAGCCGCAGGGCTGAGGGGGTAGGCGGGAGGAGGCGTGGCCTTCCAGCTCGCCAGCCGAACTCCCTCGTGCGGTTGTTATGACTTTCCCTCTCCGGATCCGCGCCCCGACCAAGTTCGAGTTGCACTTCCGGGGTCTGCAGACGACTGAAACGTCACTACGCATGCGACGGCGCAGCGGCGAAAACCCGGAAATGGGCGGGGCCTGTTCCTGCCGCGCTGGGTGGGCTGGGAGAGAACCCGCGCGCTGAGGGCGGTGGTGTTCTCCGGTGGCGGGCTCCGCTCGCCCTTCCTCCTCCTGGCTGCTTAGGTAGCCTAAGAGGGTGAGACTACCCTGAAGCGTCGTTCTCCGAGCGGATATTTTAAAAACCATTCTGGGGATGTCACCGTCAATTCCTCACCCCCCATGGTTTATCCGACCCGTTCAACTCCAGTAAATCAGGGGTATCTAGATTTGGAAGATTACATTTATCTCTTAATTATGACATGTAAAATAGGAAGTTAATACTGCATCCTCATGGCAGGTGAACGTTTTCTTGTTACTATGCTTGACTCAAATGGGAATCTTGTGCGTTTAATGTTCTGTTTTTCCAGAAACGAATTTGAAAGGTCTTAAGGGTGGATCCAGGATGAGCAGTGGAGGCAGCTAATTTCTAATTTTTACATGTGCTCACAATGCATTTGTTTATTCCACAACCGTTAATTTAATGAATAAGGCTGACCTGGGTGCTGGGGACACAGGTTCCTGAGTTAGAACACCTCTCCCCTTGGGTAGCTTAGGGGAAGAAAGTGTTGGTAGTTGACAAGCAACTACCAACAGTTTATATTCTTCAGGGAGGAGATCCCAAACTAAAGTATACTTCACTACCATATGACTTGTATTTCTTAATTTCAGCTCCTTGTTTCCTTCACAAAAAATTGTGTTATCAATTTATTTGCAAGTGTACCTGGCCCACTAAAATGTAAACTCCATAAGGGCAGTGACTGTCTTGCGTTTTTCACATTTTTCAGCCATACATCAGTGCCTTTTCACTAAGTGGACAATAAATACTTGTTGAATAAATGAACACAGTGGTAAATACTAAATTAGAGAAATTTAGAAAAACGTATGGGACAAGAGGTGAGTGGTGGGAGAATCCCCTGGACTTATGCAGAAATGAATGCTTGGATGGAGCCAGGGCATGGCAAGACTTTTAGGGCTTTACTTCTGGCTAGACCTCTCATGATTTGTAGGGTGGGACTTTAACCTGAAGAGAAAAACAGCAGTCCTATTTTGAAAAGCTTTGTATGCCATGCTGCTTAATTCACATGTTGTGCTACAGTTAAGACAGCTGAAAGACTGTTAAACAGAAGAGTGAAAGGAAACATTTTTATTTTTGTAGAATCTGGCAATAGTGATAAAGTTTATTAGAAAGATAAGCCTCCCCAAAATTGATAATACCATTTTATCCATGAGAAAAACATCAGACAAAATATCCGATTGGTACTCCTTGAAACAGCCAAGGTCATAAAAAACAAGAAAAGTCTGAGAAACTGTCAGCCAAGATAAGCCTAAAAAGACTAACTTTAATGTGGGATCCTGGAATAGAAAAAGAACATAAGTGGGAAATCTGAATAAAAAGTACAAAGTTTTAGTTAATAGAATGTACCAATGTTGATACAAAACATGGAAATTGGTCAAAAGAGTGACATTATCTTTCAGTGTTTACAGGATAGAGCCCCACTCAAGAATTAGGGGGATATACTTTGTTCAGTAGTAAATAGTTTACTTTTGAACAAACATATGAGTCTTTTCAGACAATTCCAGCAAGACCCACATAGGAATGAATGAACCTTAGAATTATTACAATCCCAAAGTCTTTTACCTGGGGTACCAAATTTTATAAAGCAAAGACAAGCCATCCCCACTGTGTCCTGTTCTGAATTCTTGACCCACAGAAGAAATCTGAGATAATGAAAATGATTGTTGTTCCTTTAAGTTAGTAAATTTTGGAATGATGTGTTATTCAGCAAAATAAGCTAAAACACTGTATAACAACAACCAATGGGTAATTTATCCTTTCAAGTCTAGTCCTGCCTAAAATGTCAGAATCAAGAATAAGGAGATTATGTGATCAGACCAGATGATCCCCTTTTTCCCCCTCACTGTCCCTAAATGGTAAACTTAGCTGGCCACAAAAAAAATCTTCTATAAAGAAAGGAAGAAAAATAGTGACAATTATATGTGGGTTTAGGTGTTTGTTTTAATTTCAGCAGCCCTTTTGTGGTTTAAGAGAAACCATTACAATGATGATTACATATATAGTGCAAATGTTCTCCCTCATTTCAACCACAGTCATCCAAGCTGCACAAGCTAGTTCGTTCACTTATGCTTTTAATTTATATATCTCCTGGGAAGCTAGAAGCTCCAGCTTCTCTTCCCACCTCTCTTCTCTTGCACCTTAAAATCTTACCGAGATTTAAAAAAAAAAAAAGGGAAGAGAATTTGTTACCTCCTAGATAACAACTGATCCATCTTTGATCATTAAGATGATTTTAAAAATGCCCCTATACTTTATTTACCATATTTGGCATTTCCCCTTCCTATTCCATATCACCTTTTGGGGGATCTGTCTTTTTATCAGTCTACCCCTAATCTTCACATCAAATGATCTCAGCACACTAGATACTCACCCACAAATGTATGATCAAGACTGCATGTTTATTAAAGTTAAAAATAAAACTTAAACCCACTCACCATGACTAGAACTTGGCTCCAACATTTTGGCAGCTCAGACAAATTTATTATGAAAAACATTTTTGGTTAGATGCTAAAAGCAAAGCTCTGTCCACACTAACCAACTCTATAGGGATGAGGCCTGGATTTTGAATTAAATTTAGAGAATCAGGTAACATTCTTGTCCTTGCCCAAACTCAAGCAAGAATGTGCTGTGGTTTTTTTTTTTTTAGAGACAGAGTCTCACTTTATCATCCTTAGTAGAATGCCGTAGAGTGCTGTGACGTCACAGCTCACAGCAACCTCCAACTCCTGGGCTTAGGCGATTCTTTTGCCTCAACCTCCAGAGTAGCTAGGACTACAGGCACCTGCCACAATGCCCAGCTATTTTTTTGTTGCAGTTTGGCCGGGGACGGGTTTGAACCTGCCACCCTCAGTATATGGGGCTGGCACCCTACCCACTGAACTACAGGCACCTCCCAGGATGGTGCTGCCGTTTGAATATGTACCCCTAAAGTTTTCGAGTAGGAAACTTTATTGTCATTATTACAGTGTTAAGATGTGGGGCCATAAAGAGGTAATTAGGCCCTGAGGGCTCTACTCTCCTAAAGATGTTAATGCTGTTATTGTGCTAGTATTTTAGTTATCACAGAAATTTGCTCCTGAAAAGGTAAGTTTGACCTTCCCTTATTTTCTCTCTGTCTTGTGGACTCTTGCCACCCTTTCTCACCCTGTCTCCCCATGTGATGCCTTCCACCAGGGGATGATCCTCATCAGATACTGCACCTAGATCTTGGGCTTCCAAGCCTCCAGGGGGGAATAAATAAATCTCTTTGCTTTTTAGATTAATGGTCTGTAGTATTCTCTTACAGCAGCAGAAGATGGACTAAGACAATATGTAGAAGTATAGCACAGTAAGCCCAATAAAGTAAGAACAAAGAATCAAACTATTTCTAATGGTTTCGCCAACAGAATGATTCTTCCTTGAAACAACTCTCTATCATTCTACTATTCATTTATGTACCTGGATTTTTTTTAATGAGAAAAGATAAAATATCAGTGTTCAAAACATACTTTGAGAGTTTTAAATTTAGAATATAAAATAGCTTTTAATTTGTTGTAGGGACAATTCAATTTGTAGATTTAAATATTTACCCAGAGTTAGACAAACTGCATGATTTAACAGCATAGTTACCAAAGCTCCTCTCCTTTCAGACAACAAATGGAAGTATGAGGAGGGCATTCCCCAAACACCCTCAGGTCTGACTATTTAATAGACATTCTCAGAGAAGACACTGAAAGCTTTTATGCTCACAGTTCAGTTTATTACAAGGAAAGGGTATACAGTAACATTTATCAAAGGGATGAAGGACACAGGTCAGAGTCAGTAGGGCACCAACAGAGTCAGTAGGGCACCACCAGGAGTTGGAGGTGCTTTTGTTACCATCTCCCAGTGGAGTCAGGATCACATTACCCTTCTAGCATCTCAGCATCACACTAGGGGAGTTCACCAGAGCTTTAACATCAGAATTACGGAGACAAAATTGATTAATTGCCTCAGTCTCCTCAGGTTAAAGGATACACAGGACCCCAAAGCCTTCATTGTAAGTCCCATGATTGGTCTTTCTGTAATGGGAGCCTCTGTCCCGAGACAAGTGGACATGGCCAGTCTATTCTAAACAAAGATGTTTCTATCAGACATGGCATTGATTATCTCCCAGAATCTGAGGCCACAGGCCCCAGAACTCTATTCAGGAAAGGGCAAATTATGTACTACAAAATATTCGGCAAGCTCTCCTGTATGATTTTTATTTGAGTGGGAGATTGTAGGCAAAAGAAAAGGGAAATGATAATTAAGTCAGTGGGAGCCTAATTAAATCACCAGAAAAAGATGGTTTGTTGAATCAGTGCAGATATACCAGTCTCCTTCCATTTCACCCCATAGAGCCTTTCCATTTTCTATTCAGGGAACTCCTTTAAATTTTCTTACCATTATTTCAGAGAAAGGGAAGAGAAAATGGTATGAGCTTTCATGTTATCTCCAGAAAGACAAAACAACAAAAGGAATTGTTGCAATCCTCATGCCTCAGCCTCTGAAATACTTGAATTACAGGCAGAATAACCTCTCTGACCCTGCTCTTTGTTCTATCCACTGAATAGTAATAGGATAGATTTTAAACAGCTGTGCATCCCTCATAGAGGTGTGGTCCTAAATTCATCCTTTATGACAAAAATCCTAATAGTAAAATTAACCATGAAAATCCCCCAAATGGTCTACCAAGTACAGAATTATACATGTCTCTAGATCTTTTATTCTTATACATGTTCCAATGTTAGACTTCTGATTCTGTTTAAATGTTAGAACTAAAGGAAATTTTGTGTGCAGATATCTTGGAATTTAAACAATCCCTATAGTTTCATGTGCCACTCATGTTCTTCATCACACTTAGCATACAGCAGCATTTGACATGATCACATCCTCCTCCTTTAAACTTGAAATTCTTTTCTTTAATTTGACTTTTGTGAAATCTAAGTTTGCTTTGCCGGATTCTTCCTGATCTCTAAATGTTAATGTGCCCTAGATGTCTTCCCTTCCGGTCTGACCTCATTACCAAGGTGATCTCACTTGTTCCCTTCACTGTCTTTTATGAGGGATCACAATGCTGATGGTTTCCAAATATCCACATCCACTCTGAATTTATTTCATTTCTCCATATATTTAACTTTTCATTCAATATGTCTACTAGAATATTTAATATGCATTACAAAGTCTTTATTTTCCATCTCCAAAAGCTATTCCTGTCGCATACATCTTCATCCAGTAAAGGTATTCACTCTAATTGTTCAGGTTGTCCTCTGATTCTTTCTTCTCTTGCATTTCACATCCAATTCCCCAGAAAAATCTGTTGGTTCTCTCTTGAAAAGCTAACTTGAATCTAACCAGTTCTCATCATCCCTACTACCATTCTAGTCCACACTGGATTCTGTATTCCAGTTTTAATTGTTCTACATGCTTCTATTTGTGTCTCCCTACAATCTGGTTTCCAACAGGAAGCTATAGAAATCTTTTCAAAATTCAAATCAAGCTGGGTGCAGTGGCTCATGCCTGTGATCTCAGCACTTTGGGAGGCTGAGGTGGGAGGATCACTTGAGGTCAGAAGTTTGAAACCATCCTGGGCAACATAATGAGACTCGATCTCTACAAAAAAGTTGAAAATTAGGTGGCCATAGTGGCATATGCCTGTTGTCTCAGGTGTTGTGCAGGCAGAGGCAGAAGGATAACTTAAGCCCAGGAGCTCAAGGCTGCAGTAAGCTATGATTGATTGCACCACTGCACTCCAGCAGCTTGAGTAACAGACCCCATCTCTTAAAAAAATTCAAATCAGAACTTGTCACTTTTTTTCTTAAGATACATAGTCTTACCCTTTTGCCCAAGTTGGAATGCAGGGGCATGATCATAGCTCACTGCATCCTCAAATTCCTGGGCTAGAGCAATTTTCTTTCCTTAGCTGCCTGTGTAGCTGGGGCTACAGGAATGCACCACCATGCCTGGCTATTATTTTAATTATTATTTTTTGTAGATATGGGGTCTTGCTCTGTTGAAGTCTGCTGGCCTCAAGTAATCCTCCTGTCTCAGTCTCCCAAATACTGGAATTACAGCATGAGCCTCCAAATACTGGAATACAGCCATATCTGGCTCTGTTCAAAATCTCTAATAGCATTCTTACTCAAATAGAACAAAATCCAAAACTGCTTTTATAAGTCTATGAGATCCTGCATGATTCTGACCCCTGGATACTCCATGCCTCTGTTGAGAAAGAGGGGGGATGATAGACTTTTTAGAAGGGATGAGGAAGAACTTGGCCAATAACCTTTGAGTTTGATAAATGACAATAGCAGAGCTAAGTAGCTACCTTTTTTCTCTAGAAATATTTAAAAACAAGAGACTAACTGAGGGTTTCTTTGATGAGATAGTAAGGAGCTAAGAGCTGTCAATTTTTCCCGACAGTTGGTGGGCATGATGGTACATTGCTGGGTATACTGGTCTGGTCAGACTGCCATAACAAATTATCTCAAACTCAGTGGCTGAAACAATAGAAATTTATTTTCTCATAGTTCTGTTGGCTGGAAGTCCAAAATCAAGGTTGTAGCAAGGCTTGTTCTTTCTGAGGGATATGAGGGAGAATCTGTTCCATGCCTGCCTTCTGGTGGTTTGCTGGCAATCTCTGATGCTCTTGCACTTCCAGATGTCTGACCTAGATCTCTGCCTCTATGCCCCCAGGGCATTCTGTGTGGTTGTCACTGTGTATTAATTCTTCTTTGTCATAGGAACACCAGTCATGTTGGATTATGTCTGCCCTAACAGATGTAAGTGTAACTTGATTACCTCTGTAGTGGGATTATACCCAAAGAAGTCCACATACTGAGGTACTAGGAATTAGGAAGAACTTCATGTATCTTTTGTGTGGGACACAATTCAACCCATAACACAGAGGTATAACTGTTTCTGAAAAAGAAGAGAATCACCTCTACTAGAAAGAAAAGAGAAGCTAGCCAGCCAGCAGAATGAGTTTGTGTAAGGTACGCCAGTAGAAGAGGGGCTGCTTGGGAATTGTGAGCTGCATGAGAATTCATGCTATGTGTCAGGGAATGGCAGTAGTAGAGTTCCTGGATGTGGGGTGAATCTCCAAAATTATAATAATGACAGAAAGCACCAGCATTTGGGCATTTGCTACAGAGAGGACAAAAACAGCCTTTTTCTCCCACCCCTGAACTGACCCAGAAGACCTCAAAGTAATATTATGAGTATAGGACAGAGGAGTAAAGATGGAGAAAGGAGGCAAAACAGAATATGCACCACTTATTTATAGCCACATTTCTGGGTCAGGTCTATGCTGGGACGCTTGGTACTGGAAAAGTTTCCAATCCTGTATGTAACAAATTTGGGGCTTGGAAGTTGTCATTCCCATTTTTACAATAAGAAAAAAGCTGAACAGACTGAAAAATCAATAATTCTTCTTGGATCTGCCATAGAATCGAGGTCATGTGGCAAACTGCTGCCCTCTAATCTAGAGAAACAGACAGGCAGGTACAGAATCACAGCTTCCCAGGAGCAAAAGCCAGGTGAATGGAGCCAGAATGAGCAGGAACACTTCAGACTGTAATTGACAAATTGCAGGAGGCTCCACGTGAACTAGCCTAAAACCAGAAGAGGTCCCAATCCCATGGAATGGGAGGGTATCCCCACTTTTGTGAGTTTTACCTCTAGGAGCCCTATAAGGTACCCACTGTAAGGATCAGAGAAAAAGCTCCTCTGACAGTAGGAGGGAAAAATAACTATTTAAAGGTATACCCAGAGCTCTTTGTATTTATTGACAACTTTTTGTCCTTAAGCAAAATTAGTTAGACTGAGACTAACCAACTAGAGGTTTACCAGAGCCTAACCAACCTGGAGGAATGGAAGTGCTCAACTCCAGCCCCACCTGACTTTCCAAGTGATGGGGGAAGAGGACAATATGAAAGAACAGGGGGTCTTCTCGGACAATCATGGAATGAAAGTTGAACTCAGTAACAACAGGAATCTGCATACTCCTACAAAAACATGGAAGCTAAATAACCTTATGCTGAATGATAGCTGGGTCATAGACAAGACTAAGAAGGAAATTACCACATTTTTGGAATAAAATGATACTGAAGACATGAATTATCAGAACCTCTGAGATACTGCAAAGGCAGTCATAAGAGGGAAATTTACAGCACTGCAAGCCTTCCTCAAGAGAATGGAAAGAGAGGAAATTAACAACTTACTGGGATATCTCAAGCAACTGGAAAAGAAAGAACATTCCAATCCCAAATCCAGCAGAAGAAATAAATAACCAAAATTAGAGCAGAATAAAATTAAATTGAAAAGAAAAGGATTATACAACAGAGCAATAAATCAAAAAGTTGTTTTTTTGAAAAGGTCAATAAAATAAATAAACCTGGCTAACCTAACCAGGAAAAAAAGAGTAAAATCTCTCATTTCATCAATCAGAAATGGTAATGATGAAATAACAACAGACTCCTCAGAAATTCAAAAAATCCTTAATGAATATTATAAGGAACTTTATTCTCAGAAATATGAAAATCTGAAGGAAATTGACCGATACTTGGAAGCACACTACCTTCCAAGACTTAGCCAGAATCAAGTGGAAATGTTGAACAAGCCTATATCAGGTTCTGAAATAGCATCAACTATACAAAATCTCCCCAAAAAGAAAAGCCCAGGACCAGATGGCTTCACAGCAGAATTTTACCAAATCTTTAAAGAGGAACTAGTACCTATATTACTCAATCTTTTCCAAAATATAGAAAAAGAAGAAATACTACCCAACACATTCTATGAAACAAACATCACCTTGATCCCCAAACCAGGAAAAGACCCAACAAGAAAAGAAAATTATAGACCAATATCACTAATGAATATTGATATGAAAATATTCAATAAAATCCTAGCAAACAGAATTCAGCAACACATCAAACAAATTATGCACCATGACCAATTGGGTTTTAATCCCAGGGTCTCAAGGCTGGTTCAATATATGTAAATCTATAAATATAATTCAACACATAAACAAATTTTTTAAAAAGACCATATGATTCTCTCAATTGATGCAGAAAAAGTTTTTGATAATATCCAGCACCCATTCATGATCAGAACACTTTAAAAAAATGGTATAGAAGGGACATTTCTTAAGCCGATAGAGGCCATCTACAGCAAACCCACAGCCAATTTTGTATTGAAGGGAGTTAAACTGAAATCATTTCCACTCAGATCAGGAACCAGACAAGGTTGCCATTGTCTCCACTGCTCTTTAACCTTGTAATGGAAGTTTTAGGTATCACATTAGGGAAGAAAAGGCGATCAAGGGTATCCATATATGGGTCAGAAAAGATCAAACTTTCACTCTTCACAGATGATATGATTGGATATCTGGAAAACACCAGGGATTCTACTACAAAACTCTTAGAAGTAATCATGGAATATAGCAGCATCTCAGGTTACAAAATCAACACTCATAAATCAGTAGCCTTTATATATACCAACAACAGTCAAGTTGAAAAAACAGTCAAGGACTCTATTTCATTCACAGTAGTGCCAAAGAAGATGAATTATTTGGGAGTTTACCTAACAAAGGACATGAAAGACCTCTATAAAGAGAACTATGAAACTCTAAGAAAAGAAATAGCTGAAAATGTTAACAAATGGACAAACATACCATGCTCATGGCTGGGAAGAATCAACATTGTTAAAATGTCCATACTGACCAAAGCAATATACAATTTTAATGAAATCCCTATTAAAGCTCCACTGTCATACTTTAAAGATCTCGAAAAAATAATACTTCATTTTATATGGAATCAGAAAAAACCTTAAATAGTCAAGACATTATTCAGAAATGAAAACAAAGCAGGAGGAATTACACTACCAGACATCAGACTATACTATAAATCGATAGTGATCAAAACAGCATGGTACTGGCACAAAAACAGAGAGGTAGATGTATGGAAAAGAATAGAGAACCAAGAGATGAACACAGCTACTTACCATTATTTGATCTTTGACAAGCCAATTA
>CAUYTI010116671.1:0-11444 GCA_963575145.1 Galago senegalensis
TGTGGTCCCAGCTACTTGGGAGGTGGAGGCAAGAGACTCGCTTGAGCCCAGGAGTTGGAGGTTGCTGTGAGCTGTAATGCCACGGCACTCTACCCAGGGGGACAGCTTGAGGCTCTGTCTCAAAAAAAATAAATAAATAAAAAAATAAAATCAATAAACCTTTGGCCAGATTCACTAGAACAGAAACTAAAAACCTCAATCAGAAACAATCAAGGGGAAATAACAACAGATGCCACAGAGATAAACGAGATCATCTCTGAATACTACATGAAACTCTTATGTCCTGAAATTTGACAATATGGAGGAAATGGATCAGTATTTGGAATCACACCCTATCCTTAAACAAAAAGAAATAGATCTCTTGAACAGACCTGTTTCAAGAACTGAGATAGAAAAAAACAGTAAAAAAAAAAAAAATCTCCCAACAAAAAAATGCCCTGGTCCAGATGGCTTCATACCAGAATTCTATCACACTCTGAAAGAAGAGCTTATACCCATACTGCAGAAATTATTCCAAAAATTGAAAAGGAGGCAATCTTCCTCAACATATTCTATGAAGGAAGCATTACCCTGATACCAAAACCAGGAAAAAAACCAACTAAAAAGGAGAACTTCAGACCAGTTTTACTAACGAATATAAATGCAAACACTCACAATAAAATTCTAGCTTTGCCAGGCGTGGTGGCTCACTCTGGGAGCCCAAGGTGGGTGGATTGCCTGAGCTCATGAGTTCAAGACCAACCTGAGCCAGAGCGAGACCTCGTCTCTAAAAATAGCTAGGTGTTTTGGCCAGTGCCTGTAAGTCCCAGGTACTTGGAGGCTGAGGCAAGAGGATCTCTGGAGCCCAAGAGTTTGAGGTTGCTGTGAACTGTCATGTGACAGCACTTACCTAGGGCAGCTAAGTGAGACTTTGTCTCAAAATAAATGAATAAATAAAGTCCTAGTTAATACATTGCAGCTACACATAACAATCATTCATGGCCAGGTGCAGTGGCTCACTCCTTTAATTCTAGCACTCTAGGAGGCCAAGGTGGGTGGATTGCTTAAGCTCACAAGTTCAAGACCAGCCTGAGCAAAAACCAAGATCCCTTCTCTACTAAAAATAGAAAAACTGAAACAAAAAGATCACTTGAGCCCAAGAGTTGGAAGTTGCTATGAGCTATGATGCTACAGCATTCTACCTTGGTGACAACTTGAGACTGTCTGGAAAAAAAAAAAAGACATCACAATCAAGTAGGTTACATCCCAGGGATGCAAGGCTGGTTTAACATAGCAAGTTCATAAATGTAATTCACCAGGCTTGGTGCCCGTAGCTCAGCAGTTAGGGCACCAGCCACATACACCGAAGGTGGTGGGTTTGAACCCGGCCCAGGCTTACTAAATAATGATGACACGTACAACAATAAAATAGCTGGGCATTGTCGCAGGTGCTTGTACTCCCAGCTACTTGGGAGGCTAAGGCAGGAGAATTGCTTAAGTCCAAGAGTTTGAGGTTGCTATGAGCTGTGAGGCCAGGGCACTCTACCCAGGATGCCAGTGAGATTCTGTCTACAAAAAAAAATGTAATTCACTGTATGAACAGAAGCAAATATAAAGACTATATGATCCTCTCAATAGATGCAGAGAAAGAATTCAATAAAATTCAGCATCCATCCTAATTAAAACACTGAAGAATATAGGTATAGGTGGGACAATTGTTAATCTGATTGAAGCCATCTGTGACAAACCCACAGCTAATATACTAAATGGAGTAAAACTGAAAGCTTTTTCACTTAGAACTGGAACCAGACAAGGTTCTCTGTCACCACTACTATTCAACATGGTGCTGGAAGTTCTAGTCAATACAATCAGACAAGGGAAGGAAATAAAAGCCATCCAAATGAGTACAGAGGATGTCAAATTCTCACTCTTTGCTGACAATATAATCTTATACTTAGAGAACCTTGAAGACTCCTGGAAATGATCAAAAAATTCAGCAGTGTCTTAGGATATAAAATCAATGTCCACAAATCAGTACCCTTTGTATATACCAGTAACAGCCAAGATCAGAAGCTAATCAAGGACATAATTCCTTGATTAGAAATATAATACCTAGGAATTAGGTATTAAATACCTAGGAATATACATAATAAAAGAGGTGAAGAACCTCTACAACAAAAATTATGAAACTCTAAGAAAAGAAATAGCAGAGGATATTAACAAATGGAAGAACATATCATGCTTATGACTTGGAAGAATCAATATTGTTAAAATGTCTGTACCCAAAGCAATCTACAGAATCAGTGCAATCCTCATTAAAATACCATCATCATACTTTTAAGTTTTGGAAATAATTCTTCATTTTGTATGGAACCAAAGAAACCCTGTATAGTTAAGGCATTTCTTAGTAATAAAAACAAAACTGGGGGTATCACCATACCAGACTTTCGGCTATACTACAAGGCCATAAGGGATCAAAACAGCATGGTATTGGCACAGAAATAGAGACATTGACATTTGGTTTTGGTTTTTTTTGTCTTGTTTATTTTGAGACAGAGTCTCACTGTGTCACCCTCAGTAGAGTGCTATGGCGTCACAGCTCACAGCAACCTCAAACTCTTGGACTTAAGTGATTCTCTCTTGCCTCAGCCTCCTAATTAGCAGGAACTACAGGCGTCTGCCACAACACCTGGCTATTTTTTTTTGTGGGGGGGGACTTGTAGTTGTTTGTCAGGCCCCAGCCAAGTTCGAAGCTGCCAGCTGTGGTGTATGTGGCTGGCGCCCTAGCTGCTGATCTGCAGACACCAAGCCACATTTGTTTGTGTGTGTGTGTGTGTGTGTGTGTGTGTTTGGTCACCCTCAGTTGCATGCAATGGCTTCATAGATCATAGCAACCTCAAACTGTTGGGTTCAGGTAATTCTCTTGCCTCAGCCTCCCAAGTAGGTGGGACTACAGGTATCCACCACAACACCTGGCTATTTTTAGAGATGGGTCTCACTCTTGCTCAGGCTGGTCTCAAACCCGCAAGCTCAGGCAATACATCTGCCTGGGCTCTCAAAGTGCTAGGATTACAGGCTTGAGCCACCAAGCCAGGCCTGAGATATTGATGTTTGGAGCTTAATAGAAAACCATGAGGTGAAACTAACATCTTATATCCACCTGATCTTTGATAAACCAAACAAAAACATACACTGGAGAAAATAATCCCTATTCATTTGCCAAAATGTGGAAACAACCTAAATGCCTACCAGCCAAGGAGTGGATTAACAAGCTGTGGCATATGTATACTATGGAATACTATTTACCACTAAAAAAGATGAAGACATTACATCTTTTGTATTAACCTGGATGGAACTGGAACATATTCTTAGTAAAGCATGGCAAGAATGGAGAAGCAAGAATCCAGTGTACTTAATTCTAATGTCAAGGCAGTAGATGAGCTAATACAAGGTGAGGGGTAGGGGAATGAGCAAATAGGAAAAAGGGAGGAGGGGGAGGAATGGGGAGATTACAGGGTATGGCTCACCTCTTGGGAGCAGGATACAATTATAAGAGGGACTTTTAACAAATCTAATCAGTGTAACCTAATTCTTTGTACCCTCGATGAATTCCAAACAATAAAACCAAAATTAAAAAAAATTTAAGGGACACACCTAAGATCCTCTTGTGGTACACCAGTTGAAAATTACTGCTATCCTTAAAAATTACTGGCCATCCTTAAAGAACTCGTCTGTTCGGACGGTTGTAATACAAGAGCAAAGGAAAAATGCTTAAGGTTTAAATTTTTCCCCCTTAGAATTTCCTTTGATTCTTTAAAAATAAACACTGGGCTCGGCGCCTGTGGCTGAATCAGCTAAGGCGCCAGCCACATACACCTAAGGTGGCGGGTTCAAATCCCCAGCCCGGGCCTGCCGAACAACAATGATGGCTGCAACCAAAAAATGGCCGGGCGTTGTGGCGGGTGCCTGTAGTCCCAGCTACTGCGGAGGCTGAGACAGAAGACTCACTTGAGCCCAGGAGTTGGAGGTTGCTGTGAGCTGTGATGCCATAGCACTCTACCCAGGGTGACAGCTTGAGGCTCCATCTCAAAATAAAATGAAATAAAAATAAACACTGAATCTTAATGGTTCTGCTGGCTTTTTTAAATACTGAATGTTTTCTCATATAAAATTAAGCAAATAACCTCGGCCAGAAAGCAGAGGTCTGGGCCCAGGGAGTAGAGGGGAGAGGACGGCAGCCGGGAGGGACCCAACTCAGGGAGTGCCCCTTGTCGCGCCAACGCGCACACAAGTGCACGCGCCCAGGGAGACAATCCCTTGTGTTGAGGGCTGACTTTCAATAGATCCCAGCGAGGCAGCTGCTCTGCAACATACGAAACCCTGACCCAGAAGCAAGCAGGTCGTCTACGAATGGTTTAGCACCAGGTTCCCAGGATGAAGGGCGCTCGCACTGGACCCCTATCCGCGGCCCGCCGGTGGAGACGAGTAGGGCACCGGCTGTCTGAGGCTGCCATGGGAGGTTATTGAAGGCCCAGGTAGTTCATCTTGAGGAGCCTCCACTGCAGGTTTCCCAGCCATGGAAGGAGCACTTCATGAAATCGTCCCATTATACAATTCCTATATTCCCAAGAATGTCGATATTTTATTACATTATTTGAATTTAAGCTTTATATTTTTGTTGTAGAAATTAATATACTGAGTGATAGGGTCTGAAGAAGCAGTGATAATATTTTTTTAATTCACCATGTTTGTGTAACTGTATCACATATATGCACCATACAGGAATATCAAGTTTTTAGAAAACAGAACACTGAATACTTAAAAAGGCATTGTGGCCTTAATTAAATCCTTAATTCAGAAGGCACTTAAGTAACTTTCAGTGCTTCAAAGTCATTCACATCATCACAGTAAATAACGAAAAAAAGTGTATCATGTGTAAACAATTTCCAGCATTGTGCAAGAAAACTTTATTTTCGGCATTTTCTTTTTTCTTCCTGTACAATTAAAATGAGCATTAGTATGATTTTTATAATTTGTTTATTTTAATGAAGCTAGTACTGACAATGTCTATTTCAAACCCATATCCCAGGCCGGAAAGTACAAATAAAGCCAAGAAGAATGCTGTTCCATTGTATGCTCTTCTGCGTGAATAATTTCATTATTTACTAATGACAATTAGAACATTTCTGGGAACTTCCAACAAGATTTTTTATTTGTATTTATTTATTTATTTATTTCAGTTTTTGGCTGGGGTCAGGGTTGAACCTGTCACCTCTGGTATATAGGGCTGCTGCCCTACTCCTTTGAGCCACAGGCACCACCCTTTCTAATTATTATTATTATTATTATTATTATTTTGCACCAACAAGATTTTTAAAAAATCTTAAAAAGCCTTCTCTTCAGTGAAGCCATCTTTTAGAGTTAGTTATTACTCTCACCTTATCTGATAAGGTGACTCCAATTTGATATTCCTCTTCTTTTGGTCCAGACCTATAGATTTGAAAAGCAACTTCAAGTTAAGGAAAGGTCATTTTTCCACAGTTAAGTTCTTTGAAAAACTTGTATCTTGCACTAACAGTAACAGTCCAGGAGTGAAGCAATCACATGCTAGAATTTCAGGACCAAATGAAAAAACATTATGAATACTACTTGCATTGGTTGATTTTTTTTTTTTTTATTTGAGACAGAGCCTCAGGCTGTCACCCTGGGTAGAGGTCTGTGGCATCACAGCTCACAGCAACCTTTAACTCCTGGGCTTATGATTCTTCCGCCTCCACCTCCCAAGTAGCTGGGACTACAGGCAGCCGTCATTGTTGTTTGACAGGCCCGGGCTGGATTCAAACCCGCTAGCTCAGGTGTATGTGGCTGGCGCCTTAGCTGCTTGAGCCACAGGCACTGAGCAGCATTGGTTGATCTTATTTATCACCACAAGCCTGGAAATGTACAGCCCTGAAAACGGTGGCCTCTTTGTGCACACATGAAATTTTTTTAAAGGAGTGGGCAATATGGAGGGGACTGAGGCTTGAAAACCACAAATCAGCACAATGAAAACAAATGATAATGAATAATGAGCACAAGAATTCAAATTACCAGATGTTCTAAAGAGTTGGAATGCCATTTTTCAGTTGTTCTGAACACCATATCACAAAAGAACTATTTTTAAAAATAATAAAAGGATTGAGGGAAAAGAAAAAATACCTAAACTGTTGAATGAACCCCCTCACTTGTTCCTAGTAAACTTCAATCACATCCTCTTTTTCCATTCTTGGTTCTTTTGGAGTATGATTATCAGCAATTCTCTGACCTTTAAAGAGAACCCTGAGTGAATTCATTGGAACTCCCTGTCTTTACCAGTATAATTCTTTGAGTTTCTTGAGATGTCTTTACATTTTTCACTTCAAAGTGAATGTCACTGCTGTCCAATGACTTTGAGTTTAGTGTAATCTCCTTCTTTCTTAGCCCCCAAGTATTCAGTTGAAGATTTTGCCTCCTGGTCAGACATGGTGATGGTCAGCAGTGATAATTTTTGAAGTATGTTGTGTGTTTTATGCTGAGCTTAAGCATAATGTAATCACCAGTGCACTCACCATCCAGGTAAATAAATAAGCATTGAGCAATGCTGTTGTGTCCTCGAGAGGTGACCACACAGCCAATTTTTTTGTTGTTTGTAGCTTAACTCTCTATTTAGCATAAAGCAGTATTTTTTTCAGTTTTGTTTCTTGAGTTTTCAGCAGCTAAATGTTACTATTAATACGTTACTAATATTATGCTGAAGAAAATGTTTCTGCTTTCTGTGCCTCATTCTGTGATGCGCATGCTGCTGTCTGAGCCTGTGGGTCACCCAGTTTACTTCCTGGTTTCACTCAAAATAGGACTTGAGTAGTTTTAGTTTATATTTGGGTCTTAATATTGCACTGTCCCACATCCATGGGATCTTGATGGCAGCTTTTGTCTTCTGCATATTTATTTCTAAAACCCTATTTTTGTCCATTCAGTGTGCCTAAGCCCTTCCCTCTGGTGCCTGGAACAATAGGCATTGTCTCCCAGAACTCAACTGTCCATAAGTTCAAGACCATGGCCCTAGGGCTGGGCATACATGCCTATAATCCTAGAATTCGGGAAGGCTGAAGGGGGTGGATAGCTCAGAATTTTGAGACCAGCCTGAGCAAGAGTATTAACTGTCACTACTAAAAAGAAAGATAGAGGGCAGTGCCTGTAGGTCAGTTGGCAGGGCACCAGCCACACCACTGAGGGTGGTGGGTTCGAACCCAGCCCGGGACCAGCTAAAACAATGACAACTGCAACACAAAATAAATAGCCGGGTATTGTGGTGGGAGCCTATAGTCCCAGCTACTTGGCAGGCTGAGGCAAGAGAATCACTTAAGCCCAAGAGTTGGAGGTTTTGTGAGCTGTGACACCACGGCACTCTACAAAGGGTGACATAGTGAGATTCTGTCTCAAATAAATAAATAATAATAGTATCATGCTTGGAATTTGGGGACATTTAATAGCAGACTCCCATGGTATTATTATGAAGATTAATCCTCACCCTGTGATGTCCCCAGCACAGAACTCTGTGACATACTTGTGAGCAACATGGCCCCTACTCAGTAGACACCACATTAGCACATGTGTATGATTGCAGACTCACTCAGACATTGCTGCCCTCTCCAGGCTTCTCTAAACTTTAAATGGCCAGCAAAGGATGTGCTCTTTAGGACATTAGGTGTGTTGTGATAAGAGTGTTGGAACTCTTGAGGGACTCTGTACTGTGTCTGCTGTCTTTACCTGATTGTTCCTGATAGTGGGTCTGGGAGAGCCAAGCCTTTAGAGAGACTTGTCATAGAAGCCACTTCAAAGAACCCTTCCAGGCTCGGCGCCTGTGGCTCAAGCGGCTAAGATGCTAGCCACATACACCTAAGGTGGCAGGTTGGAATCCAGCTCGGACCCGCCAAACAACAATAATGGCTGCAACAACAACAACAAAAAAAAATAGCTGGGCGTTGTGGTGGGCGCCTGTGGTCCCAGCTACTTGGGAGGCAGAGGAAGGAGACTCGCTTGAGCCCAGGAGTTGGAGGTTGCTGTGAGCAGTGAAGCCATGGCACTCTACCCAGGGTGATAGCTTGAGGCTCTGTCTCAAAGAAAAAAAAAAAAAAAGACCCCTTCCAAACCAGCAGAATCACATTACTTGAAATGGGTCCCAGAATCCCAGATGATTTGAAATTTCGGAGACAGGATTTAGCTAAGTGTTTCTCAGCCCAGTTGGTGTCACATGGGCAATTTGAAAGCATTCCATCACTTATGCCCTTCCCCAGAGATTCTGTTTTCTAAGATTAGATTTAGATTATGATTTAATTTCCCTACTCATATCACAATGGTGATTACACTTCATCTCTGGTCATTGACATCTGATGTGAATTTGTCCCATTACAGCTGATGATAACTTCATTCACTTGAGTAAGGGGCTCTGCTAGATTCCTTCACTATCAAGGTTATTTTTTTCTCTGTGTCATTAATGCTGTTATTTTCTAGGGAGAATTTACTAAGTGCTGTGGATAAGCCATCATATTTAATGCATAAACTTCCTTTTTTAGTTTCCATTGTGTCATAGCTTGCTTTGAAATATAAAGGCACTCATGACTCATGTTTATTAACTGGAGACAGTACTTTTGAAATTGGTCAAACTAAAAAAACTCAGTCTTGTTGGTTTTTTGTTTTTTTGAGGCAGAGCCTTCAGCTGTCCCCCTGGGTAGAGTGCCATGGCATTACAGCTCACAGCAACTTCCAACTCCTAGGCTCAAGCGAGTCTCCTGCCTCTGCCTCCCAAGTACCTGGGCCCACAGGCACCCGCCACAATGCCTGGCCATTTTTTGGTTGCAGCCGTCATTGTTGTTTGGTGGGTCCGGGCTGGGGATTCGAACCCGCCACCTTAGGTGTACGTGGCTGGCGCCTTAGCTGGTTGAGCTATAGGCGCCGAGCCATCTTTCTCTCCTCATGTCTCAAACGTGTTTCATTATTACTTTTCTGCATGTTGAGGGAATAGAAATAAGTATTAACATATATAAGTAATATATTTAAGCATCTCAAAAATTTGATATGTAAGATGGTAGTTAGAGTAAATTAAACAAACATTGGAAAAAATAAAATGCTCAGAAAAAATAGCTTAGGTGTTAGTTAATATCTTTGTGTGTAGTGGTCTTCCATAGTATGTTTAAAACCATCAATGGATTTATAATGCTTTTACAATTAAATATATTAATACAAAATGTTCTATCACTTTTAATGTGCATATAGCTACAATTTCTATGCATTTGTGTATTGAAAATATAAGCATTATTTGAGCAATTTTGTGTTTCCGCCTTTTTAACTTGTTTTTATTACTCTTCATAGTTACAAAATCTGCTCTAAACATTTGGTTGGGGTTGGCTCTATATCTTGACCTGTATGACCCTTGAGATAAATTCTATTTCAGATAAATGGGATAAAAACCAGTCTCTGTTTTTCACAGGATAATTTTCAAAATATTCTCACAAAAGAATGTTTTTCTCAGGTTATTTTTGTGGTTTTAAGCATTAATATATTTAAAAACTGCTAGAATGACATCTAGTATGTAGCAAATGTCCAAAAAGGATTGCTCTGTTCTTGCTATTATGTTGTAATCTGAGTATTTTATGAAACTCTCAATTCCATGTTACTCATGAATTCTTCTTAGTGTTCTACCTCTCTACTATTCACAAGTGTGGCTTTTAGAGGTGAGGCATGAGCATCACTGGTGAGTTTGTTAGCAATGCAGAATCTTAGCCCCATCCAGACCAGAATCAGAATCTGCATTATGCTAAGATCTACAGTTCATCATTGTACACATGAAAATGGAAGAAATATGCTTCTAATTCACCAGGACTTTTTCATCTGAGGAATAGACAAGAGTGATTCTGTATGATGTAATTATAACACTCAAAATGTATGTTCCTGTGTTAATGTCTTAGTTTTATATTTAACATTCTATATAAGCATAGTGTCTATACTAATTTGTTGGCTATTAGGAAGTTTATCTGAAATAGAATTTAACGTAAATCTCTGTTGATGGTTTAAACATACTATGGCAAACACCATACATAAAGGTATTAACTGCCGTCTAAGCTGTTTTTACTGAGCATTTTATTTTTTCCAATGTTTATTTTAAAATTCTATTCCCAGAGAGGTGGAAAATGCCTTCAGGTATATTAGTGTTTTGAAGTGTCTCTTGTGTAATTCAGGTCATAGACATATGTCAGAGCCATTACTCTTAACTCCCTCATTTTATCTTGGGTTCAGTTAAGTACTTTGCTCTTGGCTACACACTAAGGTATTTATTTATTTACTTGTTTTTTTAAGAAATTATTGACATTTCTGTTATGTGGCTAGGAAATTCTCTCTGAATAAATTGGAATATCTGGACCCTAAAAAATCTGCCCATGATCACATAGTGAATGTGTTTTTTATTTATTTATTTTTTTTTATTTCAGGAACTGTTGACATTCAGAGATATTACCATAGAATTTACTGCAGAGGAGTGGGAATACCTGGACCCTGCTCAGCAGAATTTATATAGAGATGTGATGTTAGAGAACCTCAGAAACCTGGTCTCTGTAGGTAAGAAAGAATACCTTACCTCCAGAGTCTCTAATTTACTTCAAGGGTTTTTTTTTTCTTTCCTTTGCTGAATGTGTCTTTAAAACTTGTGCTTTTTATGGATAAGTCTCAGATTCTTGATTTTAGGAAAAAAGACTGAGGTTCATTAACATACAAAAAAATTCTTATGTTTGACTTCATTTTCTACCTTCTTTCTTGAGATGATTTTCAAGTTTTACTGTAGTTTAGTGGTGATTCCAAAAATTCAGTGATATAAAAATATTTGTTTGTATACTTTAAAATTTCATTCCTGGCTCAGCACCTGTGGCTCAAGTGGCTAAGGTGCCAGCCACATACACCTGAGGTGGCGGGTTCAAATCCAGCCCGGACCCGCCAAACAACAATGACGACTGCAACCAAAAAATAGCTGGGCGTTGTGGTGGGCACTTGTGGTCCCAGCTACTTGGGAGGCTGAGGCAGGAGACTCGTTTAAGCCCAGGAGTTGGAGGTTGCTGTGAGCTGTAAGGCCGTGGCACTCTACCCAGGGGGATAGCTTGAGGCTCTGTCTCAAAAAGAAAAATAGGCTTAGCACCTATAGCTCAACTGGCTAAGGCGACAGTCACGTACACCTAAGGTGGCGGGTTCAAATCCCCAGCCCAGACCTGCCAAACAACAATGACAGCTGCAACCAAAAAATAGCAGGGCGTTGTGGTGGGCGCCTGTGGTCCCAGCTACTTGGGAGGCTGAGGCAGGAGACTCGCTTGAGCCCAGGAGTTGGAGGTTGCTGTGAGCTGTAATGCCACAGCACTCTACCCAGGGGGACAGCTTGATGCTCTGTCTCAAAAAAAAAAAAA
>CAUYTI010116672.1:0-12658 GCA_963575145.1 Galago senegalensis
CCTGTGGTCCCAGCTACTTGGGAGGCAGAGGCAAGAGACTCGCTTGAGCCCAGGAGTTGGAGGTTGCTGTGAGCTGTAATGCCATGGCACTCTACCCAGGGGACAGCTTGAGGCTCTGTCTCAAAAAAAAAAAAAAAAAAAGGAATAATGTAGAAATGACGCAGTCTTGATCAAGAAGGGGCCTGAGCTTGAGCTGTGATTTCTTCCGTCAGCACCTGCTCTGTGCCCGGTGCTGGCCCAGGCCGAGGGGCCACAGTGGTGAGCCGGCTGTGTCTGGCTCTGCCCTTCTGATGGTAGCGTCTCACTGGGAGCCTGATGACAAAGAAGGGGGCAAACAAAGTGTGGGAGCATTTCAAAGGACCAGGGCTGAGGAACACGAGAGGAGGCCACAGCAGCGTGCTGCGTGGGGGTGGGGGCGCCAACTTTGCCCTTGGAGCCCAGAGAGAACATGGCCCAGAACTGTCATTTCAGACTTGATTCTGTTCTTGTGCAGTGGGGGGCCGGTGGGGCCTGGAGTCAAATGGGTGGACATAATCGCGATGGCTGAAATTTGTTACTTAGCAGTTTCTAAGCCCAGGTGAAGTTGGTAGAGTTGTCAGCCCCAATTTTACAGACAACAGATGGAGGCCTGGAGATGTGAAAGACCTCACTCACCTGGGTCATGCTGTACTGGGATTTGAATCCAGGCCTGCTGGACTCTAAAGTCCTTATTGCTACCCTTCATCCTGTGCTGTGGCCTGGGTGATGCATTCTGAGCCTGTTTCCTGTCTGCAAAATGGACCCCTGACCCTGGGCAAGATGATCTCAAGGATTTATTTGGATCCTGAAATTATGTGATTTAAAACTTTTTAAAATTTATGTTTTATTGTCTCTATTGTAGGCATACCACGTGACATTTTGAGATACATATTATAAGGAAGTGATTTCAGCTGTGGGAGTTTTGTTGTCTTAATGGGGCTGCAGTCACAAACCTTGAGGCTGCTATGGAGGAAATTGACCACACGATGGCAGTGTTGGCCCAGGAATGGGGTAACCAGGCCCAGCTGGGGGATGGGTTCCACCGTCTTTGTGAGCTGGGCTAGTTCCGCTACTTGTGGCACCTGTAACCTCTCTAATCCTTTTAACCTCCTCAAAAGCTCCTAAGCAGGGTGGTGACTTCTCTCATAGTGAAAGACCACAGCTAAGGGTTTCTTTTCTTTTCTTTTTTTCCCCACAGCTAAGAGTTTCCTCAGAGCTGCTTTTATCCCCCCCAGGCTGCACTTTCCCGTCTCTCACTCTGAGATTCCCTGTGAGGGGCTGTCTGGAGGTTCCGCTGGCCCAGGGGTGACAGCTCAGATCCACGTGCTGGGGGATGGTAGGCTTCAAGCAGGGCACACCAAGGAAGTACCTTCCTGTGCCTACTTTCCCTTGTTCTGTGGGTAAATTGTGGAGTCCTTTGTCCCCAAATTAGGATGCAAGGGTCTTCAGATGAAAAATAGCTACAGCCTGGTGGAGGGAAGAGGCTGTTAGAGACACCCAAGGAGAAGTGTCTGCGGGACCTCCATGCAGGTGCCACCGAGAGACCACGGACTCTGCAATCTGAGGCCCCAGTGTGGGTGCCTATGTGCCGTGGTGCTGTGGGCATGTGGCTGCAGCTCTGGGCACAGTTTACTTCTCTGGGAAATGGGGGATGAGTTCCCCTCTCGCTGAGGTGGAGACCATGAAATGAGCTGACAGGTGTCAAGAGCAGAGCACAGGCCAGGTGCCCTCCGTGTTCAAGATGATTGTTCTAAGAAAGTGATAACTTCATTTATCCCTCACAGCTGCTCTAGGGGGTAGGATTGTCCTGGTTCACAGGTGGGGAGAGTGAGGCTCAGAGGATAGAAAAAGTCACAGCAGCAAACAGATGCTGTCACCAGATTCCAGGCATGTCCCCTCTCCCTAGCCCTGGGTCTGTCTTCCTCTGGGGAGGCAACCCCTTTGCCTCAGGTGTTCTTTGGGGTTCACAGGATGGGGTCTTGCCCCTCCTGGCTCCCAGTCTACGGACCAGACTAGAACAGACACCTTTACCTGTTCTCCCAGCCCCTACTCCTGCTGGAGGCCTGTCTGCCTCCCACCTTCCAGGGGCTGGGGCTGGCACAGCTGCTGCTTGGGCAGGAAGCCACAGCTCAATGAGGGTTTTTGCCTCTTGTTGGTATCAGATTTTCCCTTGCAGTTTCCTGCCTTCATTCCTGGCAGCATTCCCTTGCCTGAGGTCAGCAAGGGCCTCCCAGCCTCTTTCCTGTGAGTGGTGCAGGGGGAAATTCTGTCCCATGCCTGGGGCTTCCTCCAGGAGCTGAGAGTGTTGGAGACTGCCTGCGGGGAGCACCCCAGCATGCATCTCATGCTCAGAGACACTGGGGTGTTAGCCTCAACCCCTTCCCCATGGGGCCTTCCCTCCTGAGGCCACTGGTCCCCTCCAGCTGCCATGGAGTGTCCCTTGCCAAGGCCCAACCTGGGAGCCTCAGGTGAGGGGCCTCCCAGGAGAAAGAAGAACCCTGGGCTGGCCTGGGCTGAGCTGGACTGGAGGAAGCTGGACCAGGGCCACCAGCTGGGATGTCATCCTTCTTCACACCTCCCTCCACCCCAGCCCTTCCCACCACCTCCCATTTCCTTCCTCCTCCCCCAACCCCAACCCCTCCCAATCTCTCCTGCCCCCCTACAAGGATCCTGCCACCCCTCCCACCTCCCCTCACCCTCCCTACTTCTCTAACAGCAGGCCTGAAGCTTCCCCACCCCCAGCAGGTTGTACTCACTGCGGTATGGGGTGATTATGGGTCGTACATAGACAAACATTTTATATTTTACCAGTCACATATTTATTTTAATGAGTATCAGGAAAAAAACCCACAGGCAATTAATGCATCGAACACTTGATTTCATGGATATTATCGCTCAGGGTGAAGCAAATTGAAAACAGGGAACCCATTTCAAGCCAGTTGAAAGGGAGGATTGAGTCAATATTTTCGTGTGAAAAGCACAAAAGGCTGGAGAAGGTGCTGGGATTGGGAGATACTGCTGAGGCCAGGGAGCCCTTGAGTCAGATGCTGGGGCCAGCTTGGCTCTGCCTGAGGCCCCGGGTCTGGGGCAGGTCACTGGATCCCAAGCCTCAGTTTCCTCATCTGTGACAGGGAATGAGCAGTAGTGGCTCACAGGGTCACGGTGAGGACTGACGAGATGAACAGGATGGTGGTGCTGGCAGGAGCTTGGCACAGGGCACCAGGCCAGGGCAGCAGGCATTGGCATTATTATTATTATTATTAGCGTTAGTATCACTCTTACTCTCGAGGGCTTTATTTTGGTGGAGGTGACTGGTGGCTTTTAGGGGGAAGGGGCTGAAAGCTCAGCACCCCAATCCTCAGCAGAGCTGTGCGAGGGCTGTCCTCACCAGAGGCATCTTCCTAACACCTCACAGTCCCAGGCCAGGCAGGCCTAGGCGTGGGCCCCAGCCACCTACCCACTCAGTGGTGACACAGCTTCTCCAAGCCAACCATGTACTTGACTGTAAGCAGAGACCACGAGGCTCAGTTTACAGAGGTGTGGCTGCGAGGAGCAAGAAAACCAGCTTGAGTCTCTGGAATGTAGTAAAGCTTTATGCCATGTTAGATTCTGCCCTTCTGAGGGGTGAGGATTTGCTGGTCTGCTGGGGACAGGTTTGCTGTAATCTCTGGGGGGCTCACTCAGTCCTGAGGGTTAGATAAGTACTTTCTGTCACACCCATTCATCTACCTGTCATCCATTCATCCATCCATCTATCCATCCATTCATCCATCCATCCATCCATCCATCCATCCATCCATCTGTCATTCATCCAACATCCATCCATCATCCACCCACTCATCTGTCATCCATTAACCACACATCCATCCATCATCATCCATCCATCCATACATTCTCATCTATTCATCCATCATCCATCTATCCATCCACTCATCATTCATCTGTCCATTCATTATCCATCCATCCATCCATCCTTCCTTCCTCCCATCCATTCTTCCATCCATCCATCCATACATACATCCTTCATCCATCATCCACCCATTCACCATCTACATACTCATCTATCCATCACTCACTCATCTATCATCCATTCATCTATTTATTAATTCACCCACTAAATGGCAATTGAACACCTATGTGCCAAGTATGGCGGTACAGACAGTGCTGAACAAGATACCCAAGTTCTCTGCCTTCATGGTGCTTTAGGAGAACAGAGAAACTGGTGTTGACCACATGTTATGAAATGTGAGGACGGCTGTAGAGGGGGAGCACAGGCTGCTGTGGACACCTCTGGTAAAGGTCAGGGAAGCCTGCCTGGAGGAAGGGGCATCTGAGGCAGGAACTGTAGGATGAGTTAATGGGAGAAAGGGTGTGGATGGGATTTTCCAGGTGGAGGCTGGGCCTCCCTTGGGATCTGCAGATGGGGAGGTAGGGTAGGGCTGTGAAGGCAGTCAGGATTTTACCCTGAGTGAGGCAGTTGCTACACAGGGTGGGTCCTTCTGGTCACCTCATTAATGTGGAAGAGGCTGAGATGGGGGAAGAAGCCTCCCTACCTGGAGGTTATGATGTGGACCAGTGGCCTTGGGACTTTGGCTGGAATAGTGGCTGCCAGGCTGGGAGTAATAGGCAAGTATGGGGAGATTTGGGGGCTCCATTCTTACTCTCAGTGATAAGAGGGGGTGAGCTGAGTGAGGGGCAAGAGGGTCAGGCAGGTTCCCAGGGTTCTGACTGGATGATTGGCTGCCTGGGGGATGCACATTGAGGTCCCCATGTAGAGAAGCAGGTTTGGGTGGAGAAGACGCTGGATATAGCTGCATCTTGAGGCATCTATGTGTGTCCAGGGAGGATGCTGAAACTTAAAGGACAGCAAGAGGAAACAGCAAGGGAGGTGAGGAGGGGTCAGGAGAGTGAAGAGGGGTGCAGTGAAGAGGAGATTGTGGGAGGAGGAGCAGTATGGTCTGGGAGTCGGCCAGAGGCTAAGGGTGGGCTGAAGGTGTCTGCTGCCTAAACCAACAAGGAGGCCAGCACAGCCTTCCAGGAGCAATGTCTCAGGACACGTGGGGACTGCAGAGTGTGTGGGGAGACAGCTGAGATGGATGCATCTGGTTTAGGACACTGGGAAAGTGAGAAGGTCACGGCTGAGGGGAACACCAAGTTCAGATTTGCTTGTTAAGTGGTGAGATAGATTTGGGTATGATTCAGTGATGGAGGGGATGGGGAGGGGCACAGGGATGGGTGGCTGCATGACAGATTGCACCTGCCCTCTTCAGGTCCAGACAGATGGAGATGTAGGAGGGGCCAGACAGAGCAGGTCTAGGTCCCTGACAGCAGGAGGGGGCAGTCTTCATCATCAGGAGGTTTGGATATTTGGTAGGTTTGGATATTTGGTACTGTCAGGCAATCTGGTGAGTTCCTATTTGTAGGCTGGGACTTCCCCTGGGATCAGGAGGCCAAGGCACCTGGGAAAGGTAGGGGAGCTGGGGAGAGGAGCTCGAGGAGGAGGAAGAGGACCTGCTGAGTGGGAGGCAGAGCCCTATGTTTTGGTGGGAAGGCCTTGTGGGCCAGTGGGGTACCAGGAGACTGGGTGATGGCTGGAGGAGCCATCACGCTCCCCAGACCTCTGCTCAGGCCTGACTCCTGGCCATCCCCCTGCTTGAGGCTGCTCCTGCTGGGCTGTTGGGGACAGTGCATGGTTCCTGGAGGCATCCCTGGTTTAGCGCTGGCCCAGAGCAGGTCTAGGTTCATGCTGAATAAGTCAGCAAGAGAATGAATGGGTGGGTGGATGGATGGACAGACAAAGCAGCCCAGAGTCAGGAACCCAGATGAGAAAAAGGCCACAGCAGAGAGGTTAGAGCCTAGCACAGGCTCAGATCCTGCCCCATAGATCTCATATTAACCCTTGCACCACCCCTCAGAGGGGGTCATTCCTTTCATTGCACAGATGAAGTAATTGAGGCAGAGAGGCCCAAGGCCTCTAGGAAGTATAATGCCATGGCTTGAGCCTGTTTCCCCACTCTCAGCCCATGGCCCTTCCCGAAACTGACACTCATGGCCCTGAGCCTCCTGCTCTGTGCCCGAAGGAGCCTGAACCTGCTGGTGACTTCATGTCTGTGTTGACTAAGGCACAAGGAAAATCATGTGCTTTGGGACTGGACAGACCTGGGTGAAAGCCCTCCCCTGCCAGTGAACAGGTGACCTGGGCACTCCATATGGCCTTGGACACTCAGTTGTCTCATCTGAGAAGTGGGGACATTAGCAGAAGTTCCCAGGGCTGTTTGGAGGATTGTATGAGACAGTTTGTGGGTGTCCTTCTCTTCTCCCTTCTCCTCCAGGACCCCCTCTCTCAGGCCCTCAAGGCCCTAGTTCTTCTACCTGAGTTCCCCAGGGCTGCAGAAGCTCTGGGGTCTGAGATGCCCCCTCAGCTGAGTCAGGAGCTATCTCTGCCACCTCGTCTGTGTGGTTACTATAGCAGCCACATCAGCTCAGGTGGGGAATGGAAACAGGCCAGAGTGATAGGAGGCTGCACGTTCTCCCCTGTCCCCTGACAGCCTGGCTTCACCAGGTGTCTCCCTACCTGGGGGAGTCAGCTCCTCTCTGGGCCTCGAGCAAAGGCCTGTTATCCATGGCCTGGGGACTCAAGGCAGAGAGGCCACAGGGAGCCGGGGCAGCAACTTTGAGCGACATCTGCGCCCTGGGGCTGCAGGTAGCAGACTGGTGGGTGCCTTTGGCCTGGCTCTGAGGAGCTCTCTGTTCTCTCCCACCCAGGCCTCTGCACCTAGAGCTGTGGAGGCGTTAACCTGCCAGTCACCCCTGTTTCTCTCCTCTAGGCTAGAGAGTGTGGCCCTGGCCTTGTCTCCATTCCCCAGGCCCTTAGGGTGGGCAGGTGGGGCTGGTGAACTGGTGGGGGCTGCTGGACAGGTGGGTGAGGGTGTGTCTGCACTCTGGGGTGTGGGCACCTGGGACCCCACTGCCTCCTACCCAGCTAAATGGGTCCCTAGAGGCTGTGAACCAGTTGTCCCTGGGTTCAGCTGCTCTGTCTGTGGCTTGGGCTTCAGGACGTTCCTCCTTAGTCCTCCCACAGTGAGTCATGCTGTTGCTAGCCCAATCCCACCTGCTGGTGTCACTCGATGCTTGGATCTGACAGTCAGCCAGGTCTCTGAGAAGGGACCATTCCCCAAACAGATCTCACCAGGCTGCCCGAGACCCCACTTTGGGGCCACTGTGATTTCCTTTTAAATAACTGTGTTGGAGGGAATAGGAGGCCTGGGCTAGGCCCTGGCTACTCAGCTGTGAACAAGACAGCCAAGGTAGGATAGGCAGAGGGCAGGAACAGCCTCTATGGGTACTGCTCTAGTGGATGCACAGGCCTGCCAGGCCCCTGTGCCTCAAACTAGAGAGGGCTGGAGATGCCTGAGCCTGGGTTTGCACAGCCTGTGGGAGCCCCGGCCCCTCCTCTCTTGGTGAGGGTCAGCCTCCCCTGCCAGTTCTCAGGGGCTCAGCCAGGCCAGCTCCAGGCTGTTTCAGGGAGACTCCTAGGGTGCAGACAGGGGAGTAGCTCGTCCCCTTCCAAAGCCAAGTCTGCCCAGTGCTGGGCTCTGGTTCCCTCTCTAGGCAGGTGGCCCAGGACCCCAACCTTCCTGCTCAGGAGATGCTGAGGTGGGTGGAGGGGGTTCCCCTGGGGTGTCCTGGAGGATCCAGTGAGGATCCAGCCTCCTCTGGGTTGCCAACCCCTCCTAGCCTGTTCTCTCCTTTCTCTTCTGCCCAGGAATCGAATGCCTTTCCAGAGAAATCCAGACTGACCCTGGCAGGGCAGCGCTGCTCAGAGCCCACTGAGAATACAGCAGATTAAACGATGAGATGAGACCTCCAGGCAGAGCAGGCGAGTCCATCAGAAGAGCAAACAGACACCACATGGAAGCAGGCTGCAGCTACTCACTTCCTATTCTGAGGGAAACACACCAGAAAAATTCCACTTGGCTTCCAAAGGCTGCATCTCTGCCATCCTCATAATTAATACTAAAGGAAAATATTCTGAAGCTGGAACCACATCTGCCCAGGAGTTTTTCTAATAGGTTTTGTTGCCTGGGGCTTCAAGATCTATTTAATACATTCTGGGGGTGGGTGCAGGTGTCCCTGGATGGTGTTGTCATAACAGGTGATCCTGGGTCTGAGGGCTGGTGAGGCCAGGAGGTGTCCCAGCCCTGTTTCTCCAGGCTGAGGGAAGGTCCCCGGAGAGGGCTGTCTGGAAGAATCCAAAAAGCAGTTTGTAGACTAGTGTCAAGGCCCAAGGCCTTCCAGGAGGGCCCATCTCTGCTGGCAGGTGGGCCAGGCCCAGGTGGAGATGGGGACTTCTGGGATGTGTCCTTGAACCCTGAGGGCTCTAAGTCCTTGATGGGTGAGACTAGGGCTAGGATGAGAGAGAGGGGAGAACAGGATCAGGAACCCCAGAACCTACTTTTTAATGCTGAGAGGTCCCTGGAGCCTGAATAACTTCCTTCTACGCATACTGGGACATCCAACCTTCACGTCCCTCACACAGTTGGAGCATTTTCAGATATGTCAGCACCATTCAAAACATGAGATGCACAGAATCTTGGAATTAGAGCAGCTTTCATGCTCACAAAGATGCTCTCATAGCCTCATCGAATTGCAGGATCTAAGCTTCTTGTTTTTATGCAAAATCCTGGAATCACAGATGCCTTCACAGGCCCGGAGAGCTTGAGGATTTAAGACTCTCTACACAATGCTTGGACAACGTAGAATCATTCAGAGAAACTCAAGAGTTGAACTAGAAACCCAACTCTCCCCTGTAATACAGGGACTCCTCTCTTCACTGTCCTGTGATGATTTGAACATCTCTAGGGAGGGGGAGCTCATTACCCCACAGGACAACCTGTCTCACTTTTGAGAAGGTTTGGCTGCTGATGCTGGGCCTTAATTTGTCCCCAAGTGATCCCCCACTGCCCTTCCATGGTCCTACTCCCTCCCATTCCCCATCCACCTTGAAAAACAAAATATAAAGAACAAGCAATAGAGACCAAGGCAGAGACTAAACTATCTCTTGGTCAAGTGTAATAAGTTTTGAGGCCTAAGGGGCTGTGGGAAGTGTAGGCCATGGCACCTCCTGCCAACAACATTTATCCCCTTCCTTTCGTTCCCTGCCCAGGGCAGAGCAAGGCGCATGCAACTTGCCCAGCCTGATAGATTCCTCCATCCCTACAGATGCAGGAAGCTGAGCAAGCTAAAAACCACTGGAAATGATCATTGGAAAAGGCAAGATTTTGCCCCCAGCCAAATCCCAGCCAACAGCAGGATGGAATGATTTGATGGTGAAATCCAGCATCGCTCTGACTGCAGGAGCTGGAATTTATTAGGTTGTTTTGAATGTCAAGTGTGGGTGGGGTGGGAGTGCAGTGAGAAGGCTGAGTCTTCTGTGAGCCTTGGCCATGGCAAGGCTGGAAGTGTATGCCCTGGGGCCACACTGCTAGGTTGGAGTCCCAGCCCTGCCTCATATTAGCTGTGAAGCCTTGGCAAGTTCCTAACCTCTCTGTGCCTCTGTTTTCTCTCCTATAAGGCAAGGATAATGGGAATAAGTCTGGTGTGGTCTCCAGCCATGCTCACACAGGCAGACCTGTTTCTTTTCATCCAGGAGTTCTCATGTCATTGTTTAGTGCGTTCATTCATTCTTACTCTCACCATTTGTTCAGTAATCTACTCAGACATCAGTTCACCTGTCCCTCCACTTACCAGTGCATCCAGGTACAGTCAGTCTCCCTGTCCAGCCTACCGCAGCTGTGGGCAGATAGACCAGCCCCCAGAGAGCTCTGGACTTAGTTGGTAGAAAACATGTGATCACTTCCATGTAACTTATTTTATTTTTAGAGACAGAGTTTTACTTTGTTGCCCTTGGTAGAGTGCCGTGACATCACACCTCACAGCAACCTCCAGCTCTCTTAGGGGATTCTCTTGCCTCAGCCTCCCGAGTAGCTGGAACTACAGGTGCTGGCCACAACGCCCGGCTATTTTTTCGCTGTAGTTTGGCCAGGGTCGGGTTTGAACCTGCCACCCTCAGTATATTAGGCCGGCACCCTACTCATTGAGCTACAAGCACCTCTCGACTTCCATGCAACTTAAAGGTGCTGGAAATTGTAAGGATCTGGGGCATCACTGCATTTGGGTCTATGGCCCAAGAGCCTACTTCCTGCTCACTCAGGGACCGGGCATTAATGGGTGGACCCCCGGGAGTTCACCCATCAAAGGGGACTGCTGCCTCTCACTGGTGTCCCTGGTACCTGGGCCAGCCCACTTGTTTCACTCTGCCCCAGGAAGTCCTTTTATCCTGGGTGGAGGGTGTTTGAGCATCCATGTGGTTCTGGGTAGGGAGAGGCTCTCCCTCTGAACAGTCTGCAGAGAGCAGAGGCCCTGGTTTTGCTGAGGTGTATTATGGAGTAAGAACACAACAAAGCAGAGATTCTTTATTCTAGAAATTTAGGCAGTCCTTTTCCTTAGAGTGTCTCACTTCTGACCTGGTGTTGAGGGATGACCTGGTTCAGTGTGGGCTCTGTCTACCTGGGAGGCCATGAGATGGATCGCCTCCAGATCCATCATGTGCATTCTATCGTGATCTGAGGGCAGCTGGCAGCTTTGTGTCCACTGATTGGTCAATTTTATTTAACCCATCGATTTTATTGCTTCTGGAACCATGCTATGCAAATATATGCAAATGAGCCAAGGAATGGGTTGAATCCAAAGCCTGGGACACATTTACCTGGCCTGGGCTGATTTCTCTGCTCCCCTTTCCTTCTGTGACCCTCCTGCATTCCCAGCGAGCAGGAGGCTGGGGGAAAGGAGAAGGGGCCAGAGAGATCTGGGTTCAACTCCCAGCCCCACCCTGGCTGCTGTGTGATCTTGGGCGGTCCCTTCACCTCTCAGAGCCTGTAGGTCTCCATTGCTGCACTGGGGACAATGATGCTCTCTCTCCCACCTGTGCGGGGCTCAGTAAACACAATGCACACCATTGCTGTTCTGAGGCGGAGGGGAGGAAATTATCATCGATCTGAGCATCACGGCCCTGGGAGAGCAAGTGCTCACTGAGGGGAGATGCTGGGTTTTCCCCTAATGAATGGCAACTGCTCCTTCATCGAGTCCTCACCTCCTGTCCTGTGCCATATGGGGTGTTTTATGTGTGTCCTTTGCTGAAACACAACCATATCTCTTTGGGTGTGGGCGGAATTAAAAAAAAAGATTAAAATTTAAATATCCTGGAAGATTCATCCTCTGTAATGGACAGAGTAATCCTTACAAAGCCTGCAAAGATTTTGTTAGGAGAAGCCTTGGGGGGCTCCAGGCCCAGCTGGGGCCCCTGAGGGTGGGGCCAGGGGTCAAGGCTGCTGTGATCAAGGATCCTTCAGAGGCGCCTTTGAGTTGTTGGTTCTGAACTGGATGCACCTTACAAAGCTCTCCTGGCTTTGTTGGGGAGAGGTGGGTGCTGGAGTTTGCTGAGCACCTACTATGTACCAGGGCCAGGCACATGTTAAACCCCATCAACCCTGGCCTGTCTCCCACTTTCCTGGAGGGGAGTCTGAGTTTCTGAGGATGGACTGACTGTCCCAGGCCACTCTGCACGCTAAGTGGCAGGCGTGGGATTTGACCCCAGGTCTGATTGACCCCCGAGTCCCTGCTTCTCCCTAGCTCCACACAGGAGGAACATAGGGGGCTGTGTGTCACGTGGAGCTGACATTGGTGGTAGGATTTGCCACTGAGGCAAATTGAGATGGAACCCACATTTTTTTTTATTATTAAATCATAGCTGTGTTAATGCAATGCATTAATTAATGCAATCATGGGGTACAATGTGCTGGTTTTATATACAGTTTGAAATATTTTCATCAAATATTGGTGGGGAAGCCACATTTAGTCCAGAGGAATGTTGGGTGTTTCTGTGGAGCTCAGAGCTGGCATGTTGAGGCGAGTCCAAGTAAGGCTGGTGCTGGGTCCTGGGAATGTGCTTCTTACAGTGGGGGCTCAAATCCAGGCAGGCAATTGGGAAAAGAGGCAGGAAGGGATTCTAGGGAAACCCAAGTCCTGCTGAAAAGGCAGTCTGTGGAGGCTGCAGAGGACTAACTCACAGATTTGCTCGGGCTGGTAGGACAAAGCCTGGGGATGGGGGTGGGAGCTCACCTGCAGATGCATCTACTGGACAGACCAGGCCCAGGAAGTGTGGGGCAGACCAGGAACAATTCCTGCTTGAGTTGCTCATGACAAGCTGGGGAGACAAGCTGGAAATGGGTGACTACACAAGGTGGGGAGGTAGGTGCTCCACTGCTCCTGGCTGTGTGGCCTCAGGCAAGTTACATCTTTTCCCTGAACCTCACGTCATCTGGGCAGTAGATAGTCATGACCTCTATTGCACAGGGTGGTGGTGAGGATTAAGTGAGATGACGCATATAACAGGAGAGGACAGAGCCTGGTACCTGTGTGTACTCAGAACATGTTCTCTACTGGCTGCTCTGGGAAAGAGTTGAGGGAGCCATTCGTTCTGCTGGGAGAAGGTCTCATCAATGAGATGAAGACTGGGCTTTGAAAGATGCATCGAAGTTCCTCTGAAAGGGGTAGGGGAGAGGAGGGAGAAGATGCAGCA
>CAUYTI010116674.1:0-10294 GCA_963575145.1 Galago senegalensis
GAGTACACTTTTCATTGGTGGTTGGTGATTTCATTAGTAAAGGAGGAAGTAAAGGAGGATTTGCATTGGTGGCTGATGATTTCACTAGTAAAGGTGAATTTGGATTGGTACAGGTGAGGGGTGGGGGGTCCCTTAACCAGGGCTAGGGTGGTGTAGCCTAATTAGGTAGTTGAAGGAGAATACCTGAATTTCAAGGAAGTAGAAGCCTATTGTTTATAATGGCAGCTGTTTGCCTAAGGTGACTCAATTAACAGCTCAGTGGCTGTGCAACCTGGGGTAGGGGAGTCACCAGGGAGTGGCCCTGCAGGTTTCACTGGCAGAGGTTAGGGCAGAAGGGCTAGGAATGGAACTTATGTAGTAAACAGCCAGGAATGGGGTTTGTGCAGTAAACAACAAAATGGAACTAGTTTGGCTCTCACACATTCTTTTAGACCTTAGACTTGGTGAAAAAAGCCAAAAAAAAAAAAAATGAACAAATTTTTAAAAAGAGAGCATAGATACATATTATTTTCAGGTTGTGATGTAGCCAGAATTTCTCTCTGTGTCAAGTCCTTGATCTCAGGGGTTTGAAGAATGAAACCACAGTCCATGGGAGTAAGTGAAAGGGATAGAGTTTATTGAAAGATAAAAGAGATAGCTAAGAGAAAGAGGGGGAACAGAACCTTCTACAATGTGGGAGGCCCAAGTGGGCAGCCCATGGGGGCCCAAGGGCTTATGGGGTGGGGGTTGGGGAATGTATGTCCAGAATATGTCAAGTTGCCCAGGGGCCTGCAGGCAGAAAATAATCCTAAAATTAGGGAAGGAATGTGGTCCTTACAGTCCTTGCCCCAGGAGAGGCAGCAGGGTGTGCACTGTGTACTCTAGGAGGATCCCCCAGCTGAGATACTTATCAGGCTGCTTTTTCCATGACCTTCCTTTGGGTCTAGAGAATGTGGCCTTGAAAGGGCCTGTTTGTGTCTAGTGATGGGGGCCTGAAATTAGACTGATTTCTGAGCTCTCCCAGGCCTACAAAATGGGGGTCCCTGTCTAGCCCTGAGAACAGGGGAAACCCGTATATTGATAGAGGGTTAGATAGATGGGTAGAGAGGATCAGAGCCTGCAGAGTTCACTCTGAGAAAGATTTTATCTTCATTTTATGAAGACTAAAAATAAGCCTTCAGCAGACTGAGTGAGTTAGCCAAGTTCACACAGCAGCAAGTAACGGGGGAAACCTACTTGTACTTCAAGTCTAAATTCCTTACTTTGGTCACCACTGCAAGCATCACTCATATGCTAATGAGCCATTTACACCATGGGCTTAGTGAAGAGAATTTGTAACATTTATAGTCAGGTGTCTATATTTATAGCTATATTTACAGTTGGATAATCTATATTATATTGTAAACTCCAGATGTTTTCGTATTCTATAGCGTGACAGAAAATGGATTTCTTGTTTAGGAAGACATTGTAATTGTGACTGGAGGCTCCACAGGCTTGCTGGGAACGGTTAAAATCACAAGGTAAACTCTTTTACATAATAAAGTATTATGGTTTTTAAAATCCACCCCCCACAGGCCCCCCCCCCACACACACTCACACAGTGTTCAACGGAGATGTAATTTGAGGAGGGGACTGGGAAGCCAGTAGGTGTGAGAAGGCCTCTGCTTGAGAGCCAGATGGCCCCAGGCAGGCTTGGGAGGAGAGAGACCTTCCCTGCAGCGAGAGGAGATGGCCTGAAAGCTTCTTTGGGGATAGTGAGGTCTGATGACCTGTTCTTAAAGATTTTTGTCTCTTTGTTTTGTTTATCTGTTGTTCCTTTTCTCCCAGCCTTTTCTTTAAGCTAAGCAGGGAGGAAGGGCTGTGGGAGAGGGAGAGAGCATGCTGGATGGAGAATTGGAACAGCTGTTCAGAGGGAGCTGAGGCAAAGAACTAGGTACAGGAAAGCACCTTTCTCTTGGATATGCCCAGAAATATCGGGAAGGGCTCAAGATGCCCCACAGTTATTTGAGAAATGTGTTTTGTTTATTTGCCTACACAGGTTTGAATGCTAGGGGCATTCAAGTAGTTTGTGTGTATGAATATGTGTATATATGTAGGTGTAGATACTGGAGTACTTGGCATAAACTTTGCTATTTCAAATTATCTTATAGAATAATCTTGTAATACAATATTTTGTGATCCAAATTTATTGAGTGTTTACCAAGTACCAACATCGTTTATATATTCACTTATTGTATTCTATAACTAATCTATAGCAGTAACATTTTTTGTCACTTTTTTTTTTCTGAGATAGAGTCTCAAGCTATCACCCTGGGTAGAGTGGCATGGCGTCACAGCTCACAGCAACCTCCAGCTCTTCGGCTTAGGCAATTCTCTTGCCTCAGCCTCCTAGGTAGCTGGCACTATAGGTGTTCACCACAATACCCAGCTATTTTTTGGTTGTAGTTGTCATTGTTGTTTGGTAGGCCTGGGTTGGATTCGAATCTGCCAGCTCTGGTGTATGTGGCTAGAGCCTTAGCTCCGTGACCCACAGAGGCAGAGCCTTATGTAACTATTCTGTGAAACTATTATTATCCCTATTTGATGGATGAAAAAACTGAGGAATGCAAAGAACCTGATACTTAAGCCTAAAATAGCTAAGCCATTTGAAATAATAGCATAAAATATGAGGAAAAGCCCAAACATTTTATTTAGATTTTAATATTAAAACTGACTAGTCAAGATATTTTAAAATCTCAAAGTTACTATATGCAAGTGTGTTGATCCAAAGGGAATTTTAAATTTCCTGTCTGGATGTTGGCATAGAATATATTATCCAGTGTCTTTCTTATACCCTTAAATAGATTGTAAGAAGACACCTATGCAAATAGCAATTTCTTCAAGATAATTGGCTGCACAGGCCTTATGACCTTTTGAACATGTTTTCCCAAATGTTTCATTTCTAATTAAAGAATGGTCCTTCAAATTCGAATGGATTTAAGTCATAAGATAGGTTTCGTACTTCTTGGTAGAGAGATTTATGAAGCGCACACGAATTTCAGAATAGTAAGAGCTTTTTAAAATTTGATCTTTCCTTGGATGTATTAACCCTTCCCTTTACCCCAGATCAACACATTTTTCTGACTTAAGTTTATATTTTGTTTATTTGAGTTCTCATCATTTTCATGACCAGTCTTCTCTTTGTTTCTGTCCTTTACTTCAGCAGATCATGTCAGCGTAATTCTGAACATTCGCAATTGCCTTCATCAATGTTTCTTTCCTATAAAGAGTATAATTTCAGGAATCAACTGTTTCAACCTGTAAATATGGTTTTTTTTTCTCTCCCCCTCTAAAAACAATTAACTTTCCCTGTAGAGTTTTCACCTCCCATATTCAAAAGACCAGGGAAGTTTGATTGATGAATATTACCTTTGCCTAGCCTTATTGCCTCGCTGATGTATGCTTTGATAAATGGCAATGCATCCGTTCCATCGTTAATAGATGAATAATTCTTTTGATACAAATTCTACTATAGTTTCACTTCTAGAGATAAGATGATTTTTAAAACTTCTACAAAAAAATAGTTTCTTTATTTCAACATTCATGACCTTGAAATGTGTTACCAGATACATATTTTGATCCATAAACTTGAAAATATTTCCATGGTTCTTTTGTTATATTTTCTATGCAAAAGCTTTCACGATTTTCTATTTTCACTTAAGCTTTCCTAGATTTTTTCCCACTTTAACATTAAATTACTGGATGGTTTATCATTTCCATCATCAATGCTGGAAACTAAAAGATAAACGTATCCTCAGAATTGCATCAACACTTTACTGTAATTTAGTGAGATGTTCTTTTCCGTTGTTTCATCTATTATGTTGTTATATAGCATCTATGTTGTCATCTGTGCTTTTTCCGTAGCATCGTAATTCTCTTATCAAGTGCTCTTTCTTTAATATACACAGGCCTCATTATGATAATTACTCTACAAAACATTTTGTATGGTGTTTGCAAAGTGATTTTTCACAAACATCTCTTTATCTGAGACTCATAACAACCTTGTACCTTAGGTTGTGCTATCATCCTCTTTTGCAGATAAGAAAACACTTTCATCATGGAATAGAGAAAGTGTAACCCTAACATCTGTTTTCTTTCTCTCTCCCTCATTTCCTTTTATTCCCTTTTACTCTCTTTCTTTGGGAATATATAGACCCACATTCAAAGGTCAGCCTATCAGTTATGAGCCATTACTTCACTGAGCTGAGCCTTTTGTGACTCATCCAAAATAATGTAGATGACAGCAAGCACCTCATAGGTTTGTTATGGAAACTAAATGAGATAGGGCATTTTAAAGTGTGTAGCACCATCAGGCCACCCCTAGTGGTTGCAGATTATGCTGGGTTTCCTTTTCCTTACTGTTAACTTAAATTTTCTTTCCTCTGATATTAAAAAAATAATAAAATTATAACATTTAACCTAGATTAGATAGCATGGCCAGTCCAATGTATAAGATATATATGTTAGGAGAAAAGACAGGAAAAAAGCAAAGGATAGAGTGAAAACCATGAGCAATTTTCGGGGGAAACTAAATATGAAATCCATTTTCTGAGCCTTTCATGTAGGGTAGTGCAAACTAAAAATAATTCACAGGTCCACAGAAAATTAAGTGGTATAAATTATGCTAAAATCAAAAGGAATAGAAGGTGATAGACTCGCCTACTTTATTTCCGTTACTGCATTCTCTCAGCGTCCTTAGAATCTCTACAGTTAAAAAGGGGAGCAGAGGAAGAGTGGGATTCCAGAATAGTTTATTTGGAACGTTTTTATGCTTGCATCTTACTCAGCATGAATATGTCTGGTCTACTGGGGACTTAATGAAAACTAATTATTGTTAACTAAATGTGGATTCAAAAATAAAGCAGGCGGAATTAGCAGACTGTCTCATTTCTCCATCCCTAACTTTACTTGAGCTTTCCCCTCTCTCTATTCTACAGCAGCAATAAATTTATAAAATAGATTTGGCAAGTATCCCCAGCGAAGAATTCTCAGTAATGTTTGTGAAGGAAGAGATTGGATTAGGATGGTACTAAATATCTCAACTGAAAAATGTTGAGCTAATTCATCTAATATATTTTGGAAACTCTTAAATATTTTATAAGTCTACAGGAGGTTAAATAATAATAATCCCTAGAGGTAGATCTTCTGTATTATAAAAAATATAATTATTCTTTTTCTTTCTAGTTTCCTCCTTTTTGTATTCTGCTTAGCAAGATTTTTTTTTTTTAAGATTATGGATAATTTGACCCAGGTTTTCTCATATTCTTATGGTTTTTCTTTTTCCCCCCTAAGCTGGGTGAACAAATTCATTTCCTTTGAAATCCGTTCACTGCTGGAAATATAGCTAGTTGAAATCGTTTTTGAAGATTAATAATCCTCCACCGTGAGCTGTCTTATTCATATTCTGATAGATTATTTTAGACCAGAGAAAAAGAAGGTGTGTTCTGCAGTAAGAAGAAGCACAACAATAAAAGCTGTAGGAGGATACTGAGAGCGGATTGCATTCTTTCCTTCTTTTTTCTTCTTTTTAACCATCATTTGGATAAAGGTATGGCCCTATTACTAAAGAAGTTCTAACAGTCACCTTTACACACACAGTTGGGCTCTCCATGTTTGTGGGTTCCATATTTAAGCATTCAATCAAATGCAGATTGAAAATATTTAGGGGAAAAAATTGTGTCTATACTAAACAGGTCCAGATTTTTCCTTGTCATTATTCTCTAAACAAGACAGTATAACCCCTATGTACATATTATTTACATTGCATCAGATATGTAAAGTAATCTAGAAATGGTTTAAAGTACATAAGGTCACTGCAAGAGTTTTGAGGGAGACTGTATTATGGTTCCTTATGTCACTCCCAAGAAACACAGTAGACAGCATCCTTGCTGATTCACCCGGGCAAGCTTCAACTTGCTCAGCTTATTGCTGTTGCTGGGAGGGCTACATTTATTTCTGTCCACACGGATTTTACATTTCTTGATTTTTGTGTATCTTAAAACGTTCATAAAGACCCACGTATATGTGAGGTTGTGCTTAGGTTGTATGCAAATACTATGGCATTTTATATAAGAGACACGAGCTTGCATGGGGTTTGGTATCCATGGGAACTTCTGAAACCAATCCCCCATGGATACAGGGATGGTTATATGTATATATATGGCCATGCAGCCTGCCTACTCAGGAGGAGGTTAACAAAAGAAGAGGTGGCATGAAGACCGGCATAAAGTCTTGTGAGGGAAAGTGAAGCCTAAGGGGGAATGGTTGCCTAGAAAAGAGGCAGGAAATTTTTTCCAGTGAAGGATTGGAAAAGATAGAGATGATGGAGTTGGAAAAACTGAGTCATCAAAGTCATCCTCCTAAAATTACCATACCAAGCGAAAAATCTGCTAACATTCTTTTTCATGAGATTTTTCTTTTAAATTTGATAAATGTTGGTTAGCTTTTTGAGTTTTCAGTTATTCCTTGGCTTTGGTCACACTTTCCTTCAATTGCTATCAGTCAACCTTTATGTAGCTGGGGTGATTTGAAATCAGAAATAGGGAACATTTATGCCTCAGGGCTAGAGACCTGATTTCACAGCTTTCTGGGATATGAATGCTGTGAAACATCCAGTGATTCATTTAATGGGCTGCACCCTAGAGTTCTATTAAATAGCTTATGAATACAGGCCCAGAGGAAGAAGTAAAATGGTGGACTAGGACTCTCTAGTTTTATCCCCCCAGAGAAACATCAGTTTGGAAAACTATCCACACATAGAAATACCTTTACACAATCTAATGATACCAGGTGAGAGATCACAGTACTGCCTTATATGATAAAAATAGTAAAAAATGCATTAAAGAGGACATTGCCCACATTCCCCATCCCCCAATCTCAGATAGCATAGTATGGAGGGGTGCCATCCACTTGAGGTAAAGATAAGGAAATGAACATGAGACTTTGTACTGGACCCTAAAAATAGCCCCATGATAGTAAAACCCAGCAATAGGAAGACTCCTCTACCTCCACAGCACTTGAATTCAGATTAGTAACTGTGCATTGAGCCTCTAGATCTGCATGGGCACCAAGAAAGAACCTGTAGACTCTGTGAGGCTGACTCAATCTGATCTGTCATCCAAATCATTGGCAGCTGACAATAGTGGCATTAGGCTTTGAACAAGTCTCACTGGCAAGCAGGCCTCATCAGCCACAGGCTTTGAGTGTTTCCAACACTGCAACGATTGCCTTGAAAGCCATGGAATTAAAGCTCTTCATCAATAGCAGCCCCTGGCTAAGGGTAATTCCTATTGCTGTGTGGATAGGCAATGCCCTTATTATTGAAGTGTATTCCCAGACAAAGCTAGTCTGCAAAGATTGTGATAAGTATCTCTTTAAATGTACAGACATTGGTTTATATCTTCAAGAATCAAAAATAATTAGGGAAACATGATAACATCAAATGGATAGAATGAAGTGCCAATGACTTGTCCCAAAAGAAAGAGATGTCTTAATTCCCTGACAGAATTCAAAATAAATGTTCTAAGGAAGCTCAGTGAATTTCAAGAAAAAGATACAGAAACAATTTAGTCAATTAAGGAAAACCTGAAATTATCAGAATGAGAAATGTAGCAGATAGATTGATGTAATCATCATCATCATCATCAAACAGAAACTCTGGAGCTAAAAAAAATCAATGAACAAATTGAAAAATAGAAAGCATCAACAATAGGATTGATCAAGCAGAAGGAAGATGTGTGAACTTGAAGACAGGTTATTTAAAAATATATAGCCAGATGAATAAAAGGAATGAAAGTGAACAAAGAAATCACGTGAAATTTATGGGACAGAACCAAATGTTTGAGTCATTGGTATTTAAGAAGGAAAAGAGAAAAACAAAGGAGTAGAAGTCTTTATCTTTAAAAAGAGAGAACAACCAAATAAGTAAGATCAGAAATGAAAAAAAAAGACATTACAACTTATACCATAGAAATACAAAAGATCATATAATATTATTGTGAACAATTACATACCAGTAAATGAGATAACCTAGGAGAATTGAAATTCCCAGACTTCTATATGCACTAGAATTGAATTATGAAGAAATAGAAGATCTGAACAGAACAATAATGAGTAAAGAGATCAAAGAAGTAATAAGTCTCCCATCAAGAATAAGCTCAAGACTTTGTCTTTACTACTGAATTATACCAAAATACTTTCTTTATTTCAAAATATTAAGGGAGTATAAGTGTTTTTGTCACATGGGTAGCTTTTAAAATGCTTAAGTCAGGGTTATGTTCATCACCTAAATAAAGTTCATTATACCTATTAGGTAGGCTTTCCCCATCCCCATTTCCATCTTGATTTCCAAATATTTTCTGATATTGTTTTCTGAGCCCTTGTGTGCCTATTGATTCGTTCCAAATTATTAGAGAGTACATGTGATGATTATTTTTCCATTCTTGAGATACTTCACTTAGAATAATAGTTTCTAGTTCCATCACAATTGCTGTAAAAGCCATGCATTCATTCAATTTTATGGCTGAGTAGTACTCCATGGTGTGTTTTATCTATGTGTATGTGTGTATTTTTTCTGTTAATCCACTCATAAATTGATGGACACTTAGTTGTCCATCATAGTTGATGCTACATCTTTGCACTTGTAAATTGTGCTGCAATAAACAGTTGAGTACAGATGTCCTTTTGATGATTTTTTTTCCTTTGGGTATATACCCAATAGTAGGATTGCTGAGTTGAATATTTTCCCTTTGGATTGCTTTTGCTGAATCCCATAGTTTTGGTAGCTTATGTCTCCTTTGTCACTCAATTTGAAGAATGTTTTAATGTCTTAATTTACTATTAATCCAATAATTGTTCTGCAATAGGTTATTTAATTTCCATGACTTTGTGTAGAGTTGAATGTTTCTCTTATAATTGGTTTCTAGTTTTATTCCACTCTGGTCTAAGAGGATACCATTATTTAATGGCCATCTTTTTCTTTCTTTGCCATTGTTGATTTGAAGTCAATTACATCTGATATGAGAAGGATCATATCTTCTCTAGTTTGGTTTCCATTTGCATGAAGTAATTTTTCCACCATTCATATTGAGACTAGGGGTGAGTCCTTAAGAGTTAGATGTGTGTCCTGAAAATAGTAGATATTGGGTTGTGTTTTTTTCACACTTTCAGCCAGCCTATGTCTTTTGATTAGGGCATTCAGACCATTAACATTGAGTAATAGAATTGATACGTGGGATGTTACTCTGTTTATTGTTTTACGTAGTACTTTATTGCTTTGTGTTTTTTTTCTTGTGCTAGTTTCAGTATTATCTGTGAACTTTAGCTTTTGGATGATTTTACACTGGTTGATATCTATTGTGCTGAATTCTATATAATGCAATTTTGAGCATTTCCCACAGGGCAGGTCTGGTCATGAGAGATTCCTTCAGTGTGTGCTTGTCTAGCAAAGTCTTTATTTCTCCTTCCTAATTAAAACTTCATGTTTTAAGATGTAAAATTCTAGATTGGCAGTTGTTCTATTTCAGACCGAAGATGGGGCTCTAAGTTTTTCAGGTTTATGAGTTCTCTGCTTAGAAGTCTATAGTTAGCCTGGAATATCCAAGCTCTGGGATCACACAGATCCTTCAAGATCTCCTGGTGCCTGTGGCTACTGCAGTCTGGGCCAAAATGGAGAAATATTTGTGTGGGTATGAGTGACATGAAAACTGAAGGGCTGAGGCACTCTGGGGAGGACAAAGGCACAAAACAGGTGGGGAAGAAGCAACATGGTACCTTCCACCTCGGCTTGTGTCTGTGGTGATTGGTAGTGATTCTGAGGAGGCTGGTTGCCTGGTGCCTTGCTTTCAAGAAGCCCGTAGTTCACTGGAAGCAGCACCTTTTGGGCTGGTAGAAAAGCTCTCCAGCTACTCAGAAGCCTTTACTTCTAGATGCATGAGGGAAGGAAAAACAAAACAAAGGAACAGCTCCATAGCATTAGTCTGGGAAATAATTTTGTAGCTGTAACATCAAAAGTATAGGCAGCAAAAGCAAGAATAGATAAATGAGATTACCTCAAACTAAAAAGCTTCTGAACAGCAAAATAAGCAACAGAGTGAAGAGATACTTTGGGGGAAAACATTTGCAAGCCATACATCTGATAAAAGGTTAATATTTAATTTTTTTTTTTGAGACGGAGCCTCAAGCTATCCCCCTGGGTAGAGTGCCATGGCATCACGCTCACAGCAACCTCCAACTCCTGGGCTCAAGCGAGTCTCCTGCCTCAGCCTTCCAAGTAGCT
>CAUYTI010116675.1:0-23662 GCA_963575145.1 Galago senegalensis
CAGGCACCTGTAGTCCCAGCTACTTGGGAGGCTGAGGCAAGAGAATCACTTAAGCCCAAGAGTTTGAGGTTGCTGTGAGCTGTGATGCCACAGCACTCTAGCCAGGGCAACAGCTCAAGATGCTGTCTCAAAAATAAAAAAAATTTCATCAAACACTTGTTCTGGATTTATAATGTTAAACTTCATCAAACATTTATCCTGCATTTATTAAGATAATCATATCATTTTTATTCTTTCACTGTGTAATTGCCATGCATTACATTTTCTAGTATTTTGAATATTAAACACTAAACCAACACTGTTCTTAGACTATGCCCTTGTTCGTAGTGCATCTTCTTCTTCACATACTGCTTGGAACACTTTGAGAATATTTTGTTGATGCTATTGGCCTGGATATCCATAAGAGATTGGCCTACAATGAATTGTTCCTACACACTTGTTAGACGTTGATGCCTATGTTAGGCTAAACAAATAAGACAGCTTCAAGAGTGTATCTTCTCATTCTCCTTTCTAAAAGAATATCCATGACCATGGAATAACTCCTTTCAGGAATATTTGGCATGATTGGTCAGTAGATCCACTGGGCTTAAACCTTTCTTTAGAGAAATATTTTCTTCTTACCATCATTGGTTCTATTTGTTTAAAAGGTACAGGATTATTTGGGTTGTCTACTTCTTCTTGTGTAATTTTTCCCATAAAGTTTTCTAAGAAACTGATCAAATTTTCCAAATCTTATCAAATTTATTCTCATGAAATAATCTGTCATATTCCCTTCAAATAATTTGAGAAAGATACACAGTGAGTTTTTCATGTCTCTGCATAGGCCAAGAATTTCCTATAAAATGCCAAGCTGTCAGGTGTGGGCACCTAGGAGCTAAGTGGTGACATATGGACTACATTGTGATGTAAGACTTTGTTGACAAAAGAACAGAAAATGTTGTCCTTGGGCTTCTCCATGAATTAGTCTGATAGGCACAGACACCTTCCCTTAAAAGAAAGGGAAGCCTGAGAGATAAAAGCTAAAGAAAAGCCCACAAAGATCTGTTGGGCCAGAACCATCATCACCACCAAATAGACTACCTTATTGCCCCCAAAGGACTGACCTGTGACGTCAAGGCGGAAGGAGACCCTCTGTCCGTTGGCCTCACAGCTGTACTCCCCGGCATCCGCCTTGCCCGCCTGCTGCACCACCAGCCGCCTCTGGTTCCCCTTGGCCTCCACATGCACTTTGGAGCTGGAACTCAGCTTCTTCCCATCCTTGTACCATGTCACCTCTGTCTGAGCCTGGGCCACCTCACAGCTCAGGGTGGCACTAGCCCCCGCCTCAGCATGCACCTCACTGAGCTCTGGCTGCTCCTTGGCAAACACCACCTTGGACTCTGAGAAAAGACAGGGAGGGATACACGAGGTCAGAGAAATCTTCTAGGTCAGGAAGGTTTCAGTGGGGAAAGTGCATGTAGACCCAGGAAAGAGAAATTTCTTCAGGCTCTGCACTTGCATGTGGCCCAAACAAGCCTCACCAACTCCTTTTAGCACAAATCACACAGTTTATCCATCCATTTGCCCTGTTTCATAGACCTGTTCCAGGTTGGGACTCTGTCACAGATCCCCCACATGCGCTTGGGAAGGGACTGGGGTGCTGAACCTACACACCTGTCCTCACTGCAGATATCTAGTCTCCCCTTGGGGCTGTGCAGGGCGCATTCTCCCCACAGGGTCCTAGGCTGCTGCTTCTGCCTCCACTCAAAGCATCAGCTGTTGGGTCTATAGTTGTGTATCCCTATGGCTTTCTTTTTCATTGTCCTGATGACTGACAGAGCTGAGTGTCTCTTATAAAATGTTGGCCATTATCCTTGCTATTCATTGCTGTTCAAGTATTTTGACTATTTTTCAATAGCACTTTTTCATACTCTTCTGCAGGAGCTCTTCATATAATTAAATTCCAGAGTGTTCACAATTACATATATTACAAATACCTTCCCCACCTGTTTGCGTCTTCCCTCTGTGATGGGGTCTTCAGAGGAAATGAAGTTAGTAATTTATTGTAGTCAAACATATCCTTTGTCCTGTGTGGCTAATGCATTTATGTTCTGTGCAAGAAATTGTTAATTGCCCTGATAAGCTCAGATAATGTAGATGATAATTTGTTTGAACCAGGATAAGGCAATATTGGCCACACTGTCATACTTGGAGTGATTTCCAGACTAAACTTTGGCTGTGAAAGCTTTGGGTGCCCTTGGGCCCCTATTCTCTGCCTATGCATGGATCCAAAGTCTCTCTGTACACTCACTTGTGGCAAAATGTGGATCCGTGTTTTCTTGCACTGTCTATACCCAGGAATCCAAGAGCAGAGGCTAGGTGGCTACTCCTACAAGCTCTACATTATCCGATAAGAGCTTGTTTTCCTTCTCATGGCGATCTCTAGCCCATCTGGCGTTGATTTTTCATGAGGGGAAGTAGACATCCAATTTATTTTATTTTTCCATACAGTTAATGGTCTTAGCACTATTTATGAATAGACCAGCCTTTCTCTATATCCCCTGCTACCACTACAGTAAAAACCAAACAAATAAAAAACAAAAAAGAGGGAGGGTAAATCTGGTTATACATAAAGCTGCTCTTGACCTCACTACTCAATTCCTGTGGTGCATTTATCTATGCCAGGCCCAGCTATCTGAGTTGCTGTCACTTTAAAAGTCTTATTATCGGCTGGGCACCTGTGGCTCAAGTGGCTAAGGCGCCAGCCACATACACCTCAGGTGGTGGGTTCGAATCCAGCCCAGGCCCACTAAACAACAATGACAGCTGCAACCAAATAATGGCCGGGCATTGTGGTGGGAGCCTGTGGTCCCAGCTACTTGGGAGGCGGAGACAGGAGACTCACTTGAGCCCAGGAGTTGGATGTTGCTGTGAGCTGTGATGCCACAGCACTCTACCTAGGGGGACAGCTTGAGGCTCTGTCTCAAAAAAATAAATAAATAAAAAATAAAAAACAAAAATAAAAATAAGTCTTATTATCTCATAGAGCAAATGCCCTCATGCCATTCTTGGAGAGTGACTTCATCACAGTTGGCCTTTGCTATCAGCCTATAAATATTTCAGCACCCCAGGAGGACGACTGTTGGGATTTTGACTGGGATAGAACACCTTTGGGACTTCCATAGATTTCTCTCCCTTGGCTCAGTGCCTGTGGCTCAAGTGGCTAAGGCGCCAGCCACATACACCTAAGGTGGTGGGTTCAAACCAGCCCAGGCCCGACAAACAACAATGACGGCTGCAACCAAAAAATAGCTGGGCATTGTGGTGGGTACCTGTGGTCCCATCTACTTGGGAGACGAAGACAGGAGATTTACTTGAGCCCAGGAGTTGGAGGCTGCTGTGAGCTGTGATGCCACAGCTCTCTACCCAGGGGGACAGCTTGAGGCTTTGTCTCAAAAAAAAAAAAAAAAAAGATTTCTCTCCCTTGATTGGGAGTTTTTTTTACTATCTCTCCATAGTGTTTAATAATTTACCCCCATAAACCATTTCAAGATCTTTTGTTAGACCTGCAACTGGTAATATGAGACCTTTGAAATATTTTAAAACTTTTATTTTCCATCTGCTTGTCACTACTACACAGATCGAGAAGTGTTTTCTGTGTATGGATTCTTATATGTGGTCATTACTGACAAATTTCCTACTAAGTCAAATAAGTAGGGTTTTTAAATTTTTCTAAATTAATGACCATATCATCTAAGTTCCGTTTATAATGTACAAGTTTTATGCCTTGTATTTTATTTTCTTTCTCGCTTTTCTGTACTATGTTGGACAGAAGTGGTGACCAACGGTTTCCTGGTCTTATTTTCTGTCTCAAAAGCAATGCTCTCAAGGTTTCATTTTTAGTGTAGCAGTAGATTGTTTTTTTCTATACTACTACTTATTAAATTAAGAAAGAATGCTCTCATTTACAGTTTGTTAAGAATTATATGGCAAAAAAAAAGAACTGTATGGCATGAATTGATTCTACATTTTGCCAAGTATTTATTCCTTCTGGATTTATGATGCTATACCTTTTTGAATGGTTTTACTCTCCATATTGGAATAATCACATCTTTTTCTCTTATAATCTTGTAATGTCCATCTTTGTATTGACTTTCTAATATTTCTAATGTTAAATCAGCCTTGCAATTCTGGACTATGACTTTTGTCATTGGGGGTTATACCTTTCATAAATGGCTAAATTCAGTTTGCTAACACAGTAGAACCTCCATAGTTGACCACCTCCCTACACTGACCAACTCCTTAAGTTGACCTGATTTTTATAGACCAGACATGCACCACATGTACCTATCAGTTCAATAGGCCTAGTTCCTTATGTTGACCACCTCTGACCAATTTGTTATCGTCCCTTGGGTGATCAACTTACAGAGTCTGGTTAAAGATATTAGCCATTGATACTGATAGGAGATGGGTGGGCTAATTATAATTCTTCATACTTAGCCCACCAGATTTTCAGATTAATGATAGTTACCTATATATTGTGACATGGAAAATGTATCTTCTTTTTTAATATTCTAGAAGGACTTCTATGAACATGGAATAATTTCCTTCTAGAACACTTTATACAATTTACCTGTAGAGCCACTAGGGTTAGATATTCCCTAAAGAAATTATTTGTTCCATTTCCATAAAAGGTTACAGTACTGTTCAACTTGTCTATTTCTATTAGTGTGAGTTTTTTTTTTTCTTTTGCAGTTTTTTTTTCTTTTTTGGCCGGGGCTAGGTTTGAACCTGCCACCTCCAGTATATGGGGCTGGCGCCTTACTCCTTTGAGCCACAGGCACCACCCTTGTGTGAGTTTTGATATAGTTTTGTAGGAACTGATGAATTTGCCAAAAATTTTCAAATTTCCTAACATAAAAATGACATATTCTCATATAATAATACTTTGAATATGTGCAAATGCCTATTTCTGATATCTATGCATGAGATACTGATACAATATCAGAGTGTTGTGTCTTGGTAGCTATAAATAAAATGTGGGATTACAGGCCACCTCTATTTGACATAAAGACTCTCTTATAAAAGGAAAAGAAAGTCAATTTTCAGATTTCTCTATCAGATCAGCCAAGGGGGAATAGGGACACATGAACTAATAAGGAAATGCCATGAAATAAATATTGCTTTACCCATTAGTGGCTATTAGTAAAGCAACTTACCTTTAAAGAGTATGTTGATAAAGTCAGATCAATTTATTCCTTTCCATTTTTAAGTAAGTAAAATCAAACCACAAGGGACATTAAGATACAGAATGAACTAACTCAAGATCAAAAATAAAAAACAAGATAGGCTTTCAAAAGAATTTTCCAAACCTCCCATTTGTGAGGAGGGTGCACATCTACAATCCCCTGCTTGCACTGTATTTTGCAAAGACACTATAACAACAGCAACAAAAAAATCAATGTACATGTCACCCTACATGGGTGCACTGACAGCACCTGTGCCCATGACAAAGTCGGAAAGAGTGTTCAGTCATGAGATAATGACAAGGATGACTATGTGGCTAAAAAGTCCCCTATCCTGGGTCAATGAAATTCAAACACCTCTCAATAGGCAGAGCCCTTATATGGAGCTGGCCAGGCCACGTGTGAGCTCCTAGGGGTCCCCAGCTGGGAGACATCTGCTTTTCTTTAGCCTCGTGCAGAAAGTACAGCCAAGGGGCTGGACACCTCAGAACCCTGTGGGCTCTCAAGCAGGTACTGGCAAGGTGTGAAAAGCATTACTTCCCAGAACACACTCAGGGTGTCCAAGAACAGCTTTGTGCCTCCCATACACACCTTTCTCATCCTTGGCACAACCATGGGCATGAAAACAGGAGGCAGGATAATGAGAGACTTTAAGAGGGGACATCTCCCAACCACAGTCTGACAGCCCTGCCAATTATCACCTTGAAATCAGGCAAAGTTAGTACCACTGGAAAACCCACCTTTGACATCCAGATGGAAGGAGACCCTCTGGCCCCCGGCCTCGCAACTGTACTCTCCAGTATCCGCCTTGCCTGCCTGCTGCACCACCAGCCGCCTCTGGTTCCCCTTGGCCTCCACACGCACTTTGGAGCTGGAGCTCAGCTTCTTCCCATCCTTATACCATGTCACCTCTGTCTGGGCCTGGGCCACCTCACAGCTCAGGGTGGCATTGGCCCCCGCCTCAGCATGCACCTCACTGAGCTCTGGCTGCTCCTTAGCAAACACCACCTTGGGCTCTGGGAACAGACAGGGAAGACATACAAAGTCAGAAAAATCCTCTAGGTTAGAAAGACTGCAGAGGGGAAAGATGGCTTGGACGGGGAGGCAGGAACAGAAACTTCTCTATACTTGCTATGTGCCCAGACAGACCTCACCAACCCCTGTCAGCACAAGTCACACAGTTTATCAACCCATCTGCCCTGCCTTATGGGACTACTCCAGGCATGAACACTGTCACAGATCCCCTCACATGGGCTCTTCGAGAGTTGAAACTACGGTGCTGACACCACCCTCACTGTTGGTGCCAAGTCTCCTCATGTGGCTGCACAGGGCACATTTTCTCAACAGGGCCCAGACAACTGAGGCTGCTGCTCCTAGCCACGCTCAGTTGTGTCAGCTGCTGACCTCTCTCCTAGGGGCTCCTGGACCTCTGTTGACTTCCTACAGCCTGTCCTGATCACTTGCCAGGGACAGTAACTTCCCCATTCCTTTTGACCTTTACTGTTGGCTTTAACCACATTGCTATCTGAGGATGTCTATACTACCATTTATCAAATTAGGGCAGAATGCATGCATTGATACTTAAGAACTTTTTTTTTTTAGTGTGAATAGTGATACTTTTTTTTTATTAAATGATAGCTGTGTACATTAATGCAAACATGGGTACAGTGTGGTGTTTTCACATACAATTTGAAATATTTTCATCAAACTGGTTAACATATCCTTTATGTCATTTTCTTAGTTATTGGGTTAAGACATTTATATTCTACTCTTAGAAAGATTCACTTGTACCCTTGTAGGATAAACCATAGAAGTGATCTTTCCAATCACCTTCCCTCCACCCATACACAGCCCTATTATGAAACTAATTTATAGCTTTCGTATGAAAGCTATAACCTAATTATAGCCTAAGAATATAGGGGGGAGGGCAGGGGAGGGGGATACTTAAGAACTTTATGGCATGAGTTCATGATCAACTTCATCAAACACCTGTTCTGGACTCACGATGTTAAACTTTACTAAAAATTTATTCACATTTATTGAGAATAATCACATCACTTTTCTCTTTGACTCTGTGAATGCCATGCATAATGTTTTCTAGTATTTTCAATATTAAACATTAAACCATCACCACATTCTTAGACTATGTCCATGATCTTAGTGCATCTTCCTCTTGACATACTGCTCAGATCACTCTGAGAATATTTTGTTGATGATATTGACCTGGATATCCACAACGATTTGCCTATAGTGAATTATTCCTACGTCCTTGTTAGACATTGGTGCCTATGTTATGCTACCCACATAAGGCAGGTTCAAGAAGGCAGTGCCTGTGGCTCAGTGGGTAGGGAGACAGCCCCATATACTGAGGGTGGTAGGTAAACACTGCAACAAAAAAATAGCCAGGTGTTGTGGTGGGCGCTTATAGTCCCAGCTACTCAGGAGCTGAGGCAAGAGAATCACCTAAGCCCAGGAATTGGAGGTTGCTGTGAGCTGTGACACCACAGCACTCTACCAAGGATGATAAAGTGAGACTCTGTCTCTACAAAAAAAAAAAAAGACAGGTTCAAGAGTATATCTTCTCATTCTATTTGTTCTCTAAAAGAATATCCATGAGCATGGAATAACTGCTTCTAAGAATATTTGGTAAAATTGATTAGCACATCCACTGGACTTAAACCTTTCTTTAGAAATTTTTTTTTTTTTTTTGCAGAGACAGAGTCTCACTTTATTGCCCTCAGTAGAGTGCTGTGGCATCGCACAGCTCACAGCAACCTCCAACTCCTGGACCTAGGTGATTCTCCTGCCTCAGCCTCCTGAGTAGCTGGGACTACAGGCGCCCACCGCAACACCCGGCTATTTTTTTTTTTTTAATTGAATGGTAACTATGTACATTAATGCACTTCTGGGGTATAGTGTGGGGTTTTTACACACAATCCAAAACACTTTCATCAAACTGGTTAACATAGCCTTCATGTCATTTTCTTAGTGTTTGAAAACGTTCACATTCTACTCTTAGAAAGATTCACTTGTACTGTTGTAAGATAAACCTCAGAAGTGATCCCTCCAAACTCCCTCCCTCCACCCATTCTCCTCTCCCCTCTCCCTCCCCCCTCCCCGTATTCTTAGGCTGTTATTAGGTTATAGCTTTCATATAAAAGGTATAAATTAGTTTCATATGCGCGGCTATTTTTTTTGTTGTTGCAGTTTGGCCAGGGCTGGGCTTGAAGCCACCACCCTCGGTATATGGGGCCAGTGCCCTACCCACTGAGCCACAGGTGTCGCCCTAGAAAAATATTTTTTTTATCACTGGTCCTATCTATTTAAAAAAAAATATATATATATATATTCATTTATAGGACTATTTGGGTTATCTACTTCTTGTGTAACTTTTCCCATAGTTTTATAAGAAACTGATCAAATTTTCCAAATCTTATCAAATTTATTCTCATGAAATAATCTGTCATATTCCCTTCAAATAATTTGAGAAAGCTACACAGTGAGTTTTTCATGTCTCTGCATAGGCCAAGAATTGCCTATAAAATGCCAAGCTGTCAGGTGTGGGCACCTAGGAGCTACGTGGTGACATACGGACTGCATGGTGATGTAAGACTTTGTTGACAAAAGAACAGAAAATGTCCTTGGGCTTCTCCATGAATTAGCCTGCTAGGCACAGACACGTGGATCGTGAAGAAACTTTGTGAGAGATACTGCCTTACCATCAGTGGCTACTTTTCCAACACTCATCTTTAACAGAGTGTGCTGATACAGCTTAAGCTATTTATTCCTCTCCACACCTAAACTTACAAATCAAACGTGAAGGGAGAATTCTGACACAGATTGCTCTCACTGGAGACAAAAGAAAAGCAGGATTTGCCTTTACAACACAATCCAGAATCTCACAGGAGTAGCCACCTAGCCTCTGCTCTTGGATTCCTGGCTACAGACATTGCAAGAAAACACGGATCCACATTTTGCCACAAGTGAGTGTACAGAGAGACTTTGGATCCATGCATAGGCAGAGAATAGGGGCCCCAGGGCACCCAAAGCTTTCACAGCCAAAGTTCAGTCTGGAAATCACTCCAAGTATGACGGTGTGGCCAATATTGCCTTATCCTGGTTCAAACAAATTCAACTGTCTCTCACTACCAAGAACCTCCATGTGGTGCTGAAAAGAGGGATTTGGGAACCCCCAGATCACAGAGACTAGGATGCTTCCATATTCCCAGGGGAGACAACTGATCTACCTACCTCAGACCATAGGGTCAGAGCTCTAGATTGCAAGGAATATCAGGAAAGTTCTGGGCAGGTGCTACAAACGGGTGAGTGAGCATTACTATGTGAAAACATCACTCAAGGTTTACAAAAATGGCACCCTTCCTGAGAGATGAAAGCGCCTTTAGCCCAGTCAGAGATATAAAAATGAGAGATAAAAGAAAGGGAAGCTTGAGAGATAAAAGTTAAAGAAAAGCCCACAAAGATCTGTTGGGCTATAGGCCAGAACCATCATCACCTCCAAATAGACTACCTTACTGCCCCCAAAGGACTGACCTGTGACGTCAAGGCGGAAGGAGACCCTCTGTCCGTTGGCCTCACAGCTGTACTCCCCAGCATCCGCCTTGCCCGCCTGCTGCACCACCAGCCGCCTCTGGTTCCCCTTGGCCTCCACACGCACTTTGGAGCTGGAACTCAGCTTCTTCCCATCCTTGTACCATGTCACCTCTGTCTGAGCCTGGGCCACCTCACAGCTCAGGGTGGCACTGGCCCCCGCCTCAGCATGCACCTCACTGAGCTCTGGCTGCTCCTTGGCGAACACCACCTTGGGCTCTGGGGACAGACAAGGAGGGACACAAGATCAGAGAAACCCTCTAGGTCAGGAAGGCTGCACTTAGGAAAGAGGGCCTGGACAAGGAGGGAGAAGGGACAGAACTCCTGGTTCTGCACTTGACCCATGGCCTGAAGAAGCCCCAGCTCTTCCTCTCCCCATGGGGCTGTGCAGAATCCAGAGTCCAGAGGGTACTGCCCCTGCCCACACCCAGTAGTGTCAGGCATAGGGTCTGTAGTTGTATATCCTTGTGGCTTTCTTTTTCATTGTCCTGATGACTGACAAAGCTGTGTAGCTTTTATTTATTTATATATATTTTTTTAAGAGACAGAGTCTCACTTTCTCATCCTCGGTAGAGTGCCGTGGCATCACACAGCTCACAGCAACCTCCAACTCCTGAGCTTAAACAATTCTCTTGCCTCAGCCTCTCGAGTAGCTGGGAATACAGGCACCCACCACAATCCCGGCTATTTTTGTTGTTGTTGTTGCAGTTTGGCCAGGGCTGGGTTTGAACCCTTGGTATATGGAGCCAGTGCCCTGCCCACTGAGCAACAGGCGCCACCCCTGTGTACCTTTCAGAAAGTATTGGCCACTAATGTTTGTTCTGCTGTAGGATGAGTTTTGTCCCCTTAGCAATAGAATTGCCTTTTTTTCTTTATTCATTCTAAAGTACTTTTATATATGTGAATGTTAGAGTTTACAATTATTTATTTTTTAAGTATCTTCCCCACCTATGTGACTTGCAATTTGTACTTTTATGGTGTCTTCTGAAGAATCAGAGTTTTTAATTTTAATGTACTGAAATACACTGATGTTTTTCTATTGTTGTTGGGGCATTTCTATTCTAAGAAAACTTTCCTTATTCAAAATTCTTTAAATAATCTATGTTTATCACCTTAGGGTTTTTTAGTTTTACCTTTTACCCTGAGGTCTCTAACCTACCAGGAGGTGACTTTTGTGTGTGGTATAAGGTTTTCATTGTTGTCTATATTTAGGTGGTCCAAGCACTATTTATAAAACCACCATTTTTTCACTATTCCTTGCGCAGATGCCATGGGAAGGAAGGGAGGCGGGGAGGGAAGAAGGAGGGAAGGTAGGAAGGTCATAAGTCTATGCTCTTTCTTTTCTTTCTTTTTTTTTTTTTGAGACAGAGCCTCAAGCTGTCTCCCTGGGTAGAGTACCGTGGCATCACAGCTCACAGCAACCTCCAACTCCTGGGCTCAAGCGATTCTCCTGCCTCCGTCCCTAGTAGCTGGGATTACAGGCACCTACCACAACACCTGGCGATTTTTTGTTTGGAGGTGGCATTGTTGTTTGGCGGGCCCGGGCTGGATTCAAACCTGCCAGCTCAGTTGTATGTGGCTGGCGCCTTAGCTGCTTGAGCCACAGGCGCCGAGCCTGATGCTTAAATTTTATCAAGGATTTCCCCTGGATTTTATCAAATACTTTTATTCTACATTTAGTGAGATGATTATATCTTTTTTAATCCAATCTACTGACATCAAGCTTTATACTGATCGAATGTTTCCACAGCTAAATCCGCCTTGCATCCTGGGACTATGACCTTTGACACAGTGTATTATCCTTTTTATTGCTGAATTCAGTTTGCTAATGCTTGTTTATGATTTTGTTCTTGATATCCATAATAGAGTGGCCTATAATTCTTCCTACTTTCTTTTCTTTTTTTTGGGGGGGGGTGTCAAATAATCCTTTATTGAAACATTTTCCTTCATACTTTTTAACTAGCTGGGCATTCCACAGCACCACTATTGATGTCATCTATGATGTCATGAGGGTGGCGGCCATCAACATTGCAGCCCACAGACTGAGATGTCCCCAGGATCTCTTTAATGGTTCCAGAGAGTTCTCTGGCTAAAGATCAGTGCCGCATCTGTCTGGCAATGTTGACAATCTCATCGAAAGTGATATTTCCGTTGTCTTTAATGTTTTTTGTTTTTTTTTTTTTTGAGAAAGAGCCTCAAGCTGTCCCCCTGGGTAGAGTGCCATGGCATTACAGCTCACAGCAACCTCCAACTCCTGGGCTCAAGCGACTCTTTTGCCTCCGCCTCCCAAGTAGCTGGGACCACAGGCGCCCGCCACAACGCCCGGCTATTTTTTTTTTTTTTGTTGCAGCCGTCATTGTTTGGCGGATCCGGGCTGGGGATTCGAACCCGCCACCTAAGGTGTACATGGCTGGGGCCTTAGCCAGTTGAGCTATAGGCGCCGAGCCGTGTTTAATGTTTTTCTGTTTCTTTCTGTCTCTTGGTGGTTCCTTGAGGGCTTTGATGATGAGGGCAGAAGCAGAAGATACCACTTCAATCTGGGCCTGTCTGTTCTGGATAGTCAGTTTCACTGCAATCCTCAGACCCTTCCAGTCACCAGTTGCCTTGGCGATGTCATCACCAACCTTTTTTGGAGACAAACCCAGGGGGTCGATCTTGGGGGCCAGGGCAGACGTGGCACCGACTTCGCCGCCGGTGCACCTCAGGTACACGACTTTGATCTCGTTGGGGTCGAACTTAGGCGGCATGGTGGACGCGACTGGTGTCGGATGAACCCAGATTCGGGACGAAGAAAGTTGCACCTTGGCCCCCTCCAACCCGCAAGCCAAAAGACCATTCTTCCTACTTTCTTTGTCAGATGCTGGTATCAATATTATGCTATCCACATAAAATGACTCATAAAGTCTATCGCCCTTTTATTTTCTCGAGAACATCATCCATGAACAATGAATGACTGTTTTCCAGAATATCTTAGATCATTTACAAAAAACCATTGGGCTCAGAATATTTTTTTGTTACTGGTTCCGTTTGTATAAAAGTGAAACAACTCTTTGGGTTTTATAAAATCCTCTTCTATCTGTTTTGTACTTTACTAGGAATTAGGTAAATTGTCACAAGTTTTCAAATTTATTACAAAAAATAGTTTGTCAAATGCTCTTAAAATAAGATTTCACAAGAACATTTCATGGGATTTTTGTTATCCATACACATCCACTACCACGGTGAACTGATACAACCCCAAATTGTTATGTGTTGGCACTTATAGTCACCAATGGACTGAATGCCTCAAAACTCTCTAGATAAGAGGAAATTAATTTTACTTCTCATTTTTCCCTATGAATAATACCAGCCAAGGAGGCACAGATACATACCGTTAAGGAAACACTAAATACTGCTTAGTGGCTATTGCTCATTAACAAAGTAATTTGGTATGGTACACACGAAGAATTCCTTACAACACCTGAAGTTATAAATGTAACTCCAATGAATTCTGACATTGACTGTCCAAACTGAAGACAAAGGTACTGCCTTAAAATAATAATCCTAAAGATCAAAGGCAAGTATGTACCAATCCTCCAATACTTGTTCCCTTTGCACAGACATGTCAGCAAAATGTGTACCTATAGGTAAAGAGGTAAAGAGAGCTTCTAAATCCGTTAAAAAAAGAAAAAGAGGGCCCTAGAAACCTAAAATTTAATAATCCAAAGTTCACTCTTCAGATAATTCCAAGTATGATGGTATAGCCAAAATTTCTCCTAATCCCAATTCGATGAAATTAAAGTATCTCTTGATGACCTGAACCAGCACGTGCTCCTGGGTATGTCATAATCACCAAAACATATAATGTGACAATATTCAGACATCCCCAGGCAAGAGATGCCTAGTTAACCTCAGAACCTAAGACCAGGCACAGCCAGAGTCCCAGACACCAGTGAACAGCAGGAAGGTTCTGGACAGGTGCCAGAAAGATGTCACCAAGCAGTACTAAGTAGAAACATCACTCAAGGTTTCCAGAAACAGCACCCTCCCTGAGAGAACAAGTTTCCTTTGGTCCAGCCACAAATACAAAAATGAGAGATGAAAGAACAGGAAGTTTGAAAGATAATAGCTAAAGAAACCATACAAAAAGATATGTTGGGCTACAGGCCAGAACCACCATCACCTCCAAATAGGCTACTTTGCTGCCCCCAAAGGACCCACCTGTGACATCCAGGCGGAATGAGACCCTCTGGCCCCCAGCCTCACAGCTGTACTCTCCAGCATCTGCCTTGCCCGCCTGCTGCACCACCAGCTGCCTCTGGTTCCCCTTGGCCTCCATGTGCACTTTGGAACTGGAGCTCAGCTTCTTCCCATCCTTGTACCATGTCACCTCTGTTTGGGCGTGAGCTACTTCACAGCTCATTGTGGCACTGGCCCCTGCCTCAGCCTTCACCTCGTTGCGCTCTACCTGCTCCTTGGCGAACACTAACTTGGACTCTAGGGACAGACAGGAATGAACACAACAAAGTAATAACAGCAAATATATCACTTTGTCTCTTATGGGTAGTGCATTTATGTTCCATTTGTGAGATCTTTCATTGTGGTAAAGTCATTAAATAATATGTGTTACCTGTTAAGAGGTTGTTTTACTTTCCACACTAGGGTCTCTGATATCCCTGGAGTTGACTGCTACATGTGGTGTGAGGCAGAGGCTCAATTTCATTTTGTTTCTACATGGGTAGTGATTTTAGCACCATCTATGGAAAGACTACCCTTCCTCTGTACTTCATACTAGCAACATAGCAATGAAAAAATACAAAGTGAAGGACGTAGTCCAGTTACACACAGAGCTGTTTCTGAGATCACTGTTCTATTCTGTTCCTTTGATCTGATCATCTATCACTGGACTCAGAGCTCACTGTAGCTTAAAAAAAAAAACCAATATTTGGTATAGCATATGCTCTCATTTTGTTCATCTTCAAAGGTGTACTTGACTTTTGTGGTCAACTTGTCAATTTTTATTCCACTCAAAGCAAATTTGTTGGGGATGGGCATGATGGCTCATACCTGTAATCCTAGTACTCTGGAGGCCAAGGCAGGTGGATTGCATGAACTCAGGAGTTCAAGACTAGCCTGAGCAAGAGTGAGACCCCTTCTCTATGAAAAATAGAAAAAATGAGGCAAGAGGATCTCTTGAGCCCAAGAGTATGAGGTTGCTGAGAGCTACAATGCCTTGGCACTCTACCCAGGGTGACAAAGTGAGACCCTGTCTCCGCCTCCAAAAAGAAATTGTTTGCATTTTGATGAGGAATGGACATTATTGAGCTTTCAATGGTTTCTGTTCATTTCTTTACATTTTCATCACCATGTCTCAAAGCCTTTAATAATTTCCTTATTTTTGGCATCAATGTTACACTATCTACATAAAATGAGTTAGAGTGCATATCCTTCTTCTATTCTGTAGAATAGAACAGGGAATAAATTCTGTCTAGAACACTTGGTATAATCTATCAGTAGAGCCACTGGACTTAACCTTTCTCTATGAAAAGATGTATTTTTCATGACTGTTTCCATTTTTTTTAACGTGATAGGACTGTCCAAGTTTTCTGTTTCTATTTGTCAGTTTTAATATAATTTTCTAGAAATTAGTCAAATTATTACAACTTATCAACTTTTTTTTTTTTTACCAAAAAATTTGTTAAATTCTCCTAAACTGGCTCGGCACCTGTGGCTTAAGTGGCTAAGGCACCAGCCAAGTACACCCAAGGTGGCGGGTTCGAATCCAGCCCGGGCCTGCCAAACAACAATGACGGCTGCAACCAAAAAATAGCCGGGCGTTGTGGCGGGCGCCTGTAGTCCCAGCTACTTGGGAGGCAGAGGCAGGAGCCTCACTTGAGCCCAAGAGTTGGAGGTTGCTGTGAGCTGTAATGCCACAGCACTCTACCCAGGGGGACAGCTTGAGGCTCCTGTCTCAAAAAAAAAAAAAAAATTCTCCTAAACTAACATTTCACAAGGAAACATAGCAGGTATCATGGTTACCACACATGACTATACAGATGAAACCCCAAACTATGTTGTGGTCATACCTACAAGTCATATATGAACCTATAGCCCAATCCTATTGAAGTCTCTTTTAACAAAGAAAAACACATGTATTTCTCATTCTTCTAAGCCAGCCAGGAAGGAAGGGATACACATTTATCGCTGGGGAAATGCTATGTAATAACTGTTGCTATGTCTGCCAATGGCTGCTACTACAGTAACTCATTATTTCCAAAGCGTACTGACACTTTGTTAAGCACCCTCATTCCTCCTCAGTCCTCTCCATTTCTACAATTTTTTATTAGACTCCAAGGACAATTATGACATAGAATGTTCTAATTTAAGACAAAAAGCGAACAAAATTTCCTTTAAAAACATCAGTTCTGGCTCAGCACCTGTAGCACAGTGGTTATGGCGCCAGCCACATACACCGAAGTTGGTGGGTTCGAACCCAGCCCGGGCCAGCTAAAACAACACCGACAACTGCAACAAAAAATAGCTGGGCATTGTGGCGGGCAACTGTAGTCCCAGCTACTTGGGAGACTGAGGCAAGAGAATCACTTAAACCCAAGAGTTTGAGGTTGCTGTGAGCTGTGATGCCATGGTATTCTACCAAGGGCAACAGTGGGACTCTGTTTCAAAAAATAAATAAATAAATAAATAAATATAAATAAAAACATCGGTCCAACCTCACAAGTATGTATCACACAACACATATCCACCAATATCCACTTTCTTTCTTTCTTTTTTTTTTTTTTTACTTTGCACAGAGATGGCAACAAAACACAGATCTAGATTTTGCTGCTGTGGGTGCCCAGATGCCGTCTATATCCATACAAAGGAAGGGAAGATTGTCTCAGACACCTAAAATTTGGATAACACACAGTTAATTCCACATTCTTAAAATTTCCCCTCATCCCAGCTGAATGAAGTTCAAAGTGCTCGAGAGAGAGAGAAGAGAAAGAGAACCACCACCTGATGCAGGGGGAGGTACCCGTAGCTGACAGAACATCCCACAGAAGGAAATCCACGTATCCCCGGCGGGAGGCATTGAGTCTACCTCAGCCCACAGGGTCTGGGACAGTCACACCTTGGACACTGAGGGACACCAGGAAAGCTCTGGACAGATGGCAGGAACATAAGACTGAGTATCTCTGAGCCGGCAAGCCTTAAGGGGACACAGGAATAGGCCCTCACTTACACACACTCTTTCTACCCAGCCTCCTTTGACCTAGAGCAGCAGTTCTCAGCCTGTGGGTCACAACCCCTTTATAACAATGAAAATACATTGAGGCATTAGGAAGGTTGAGAACCTCTGAAAATATAACTGGGAGGATGAGAGACAAGAGATCAGAAGTGTGATAGAATGCACACCAGGTGCAGCGGGGCTGCCAGCCATTCTCACCAATAGCTGCAAACAAGGCCAATTTAGTGTCCCCAGAGTACCCACCTGTGACATTCAGATGAAAAGAGACCCTCTGACCCTCAGCCTCGCAGCTGTACTCCCCGGCATCCATCTTGCCTGCCTGCTGCACCACCAGCTGCCTCTGCCTCCCCTTTGCCTCCACGCGCACTTTGGAACTGGAGCTCAGCTTCTTTCCATCCTTGTACCACAATACCTCCGTCTGGGCCTGGGCCACCTCACAGCTCAGGGTGGCACTAGCTCCTGCCTCAGCCTGCACCTCCCTGCGGGCTGGCTGATCCTTGGCAAACACCACCTTAGGCTCTGGAGACAGACAAGGAGGGACATAGGATCAGAGACACAGATTAGACCCAGTCCATCCATTAGAGCCTGAGGCTCACCCTGAGACCTGTAGGGCCAAGACAGGCCTATCCATACGTAACACCATAGTGCACAAAGGTCCCATCTCATGAGCTGCACAAGCTGCGGGTTCCAGTTCTAAAGTTGTGTGCTGATAACACCACCATGCTATCCATTGGAGAAAGACACCCCCTTTCTCCCTGTCTTATGTGTCTCCTAGGACCCCCAGGCTGTCATGCCTCCCCACCTGCTCCCCACCATGCAGGGACCATAGGCAGCAGGATGAGGCAGTCAGGAAGGATGGCCTTCCTTGAGGACCAAACCAGGAATCTGCATCTTTGTTGGCCAAGGCCACAAAGAGAAAGTAGGAGAGCCAAGTGCCAGTGTAGCCTATCAAGAAAGATCTGAGTATCAGTGGGGGCCAATCAGGAGAGAGCTAAGTGTCAGTGTGGGCCAATCAGGAGAGAGCTGAGTGCCTGGCAAAGTTAAACAGGAAAGAGCTGAGTGCCAGTGTGAGCCAATCAGGGCAGATCTCAGTACCAGTAGGGGCCAATCAGGAGAGAGCTGAGTGCCAGGCAGCGTCCTCAGGTTAGAGGTCACTGAGCTGTGTGTGGCCTCCCGTGCCCAGGCTAAGTGACAGGCTTGACAGGGTGGAGGGAAAGTACAAGGAGGGAATGAAAGATGGAAATTTGTTGATTACCAAGGGGGCCCATGGCACAGGTATGGGCAGGCAGAGGGGTGCAAGGTGCCAGGGCTTCACTACACCTCAGGCAGCCCAAAGGTAGGCTCCCCCAGGGTTTTACACCAGGCACAAAGGGTCCCTATCCATTATCCCCAACCTTGGCACCTACCTGTGACATCCAGGTGGAAGCAGACTTTCTGGCCCCCGGCCTCACAGCTGTACTTCCCAGCATCCGCCTTGCCCGCCTGCTGCACCACCAGTCGCCTCTGGCTCCCCTTTGCCTCCACATGCACTTTGGAGCTGGAGCTCAGCTTCTTCCCATCTTTGTACCATGTCACCTCAGTCTGGGCCTGAGCCACCTCACAGCTCAGTGTGGCGTTGGCCCCCGCCTCAGCATGCACCTCACTGAGCTTTGGCTGCTCCTTGGCAAACACCATTTTTGGCTCTGGGAAAGGAAGGGATGTAGAGGATGTAGATGAGCATAACCATCCAGGTTAGGGAGACAGCACCGGGGAAGGACGGTCTGGATGGGAGGCACAGGAATTTCTCCACGCTCTGCACCAGCCCAGTGGTCTGGAGAAGCCACACCTCCTCTCAGCACAAGTCACAGTTTATCCATCCATCTGCCCTGCTCCCTGGGACTGTTCTAGGTGGGATACTGTCACTCTGTCCCTCTGCCTGGGCTCACCCAGGGCAGGGACTCTGGTGCTGACACCTGCACACCTGCCCTCACTGCTGGTGCCAAGTCTCCCCAGGGGAACTGCACAGGGCACTTTCTCTCTCCAGGGCCCAGAGTCCTGAGGCTGCTGCTCCTCCCTGTGCTGGGTCTGTAGTTGTGCATCCCTGTGGCTTTCTTTTTCATTGTCTTGAGGATTGACAAAGCTCATTATCTTTTATAAAGTATTGGCCATTAGTTTTGGCTCTGTGGGGTCACTATTCAAGTATTTTGACCAATTTTCAATAGCAATGTCTTCCTTTTACATATTCACTTTAGAACCTGCGCACCGACCATTAGCATGGTGAAAATATTTTCCTTTTCTGTGCCACTTGCTATTTAACTTTCTTATGATATCTTCTGATAAACTGAAGTTTTTAATTTTAATGTAGTAACAAAATATATCAACTTTGTTTCATTGTGGTAGGTATTCTGTTTACAAAAGCATTCCTTACTGTGAAGTCATTTAAAATATCTATCTTATCATCTACAAGTGTTATGGTTTCACTCTACCCTGACGTCTATAAACCAAACGGAGTCAACTGTGTGTGTCATTGAGTTACTGGTCTAACTTGTTTTCATATGGTGAAAGGGCACAAAAACTTGTGAAAAGATCAATCCATCTTCACTTCCTACACTAGTTCCAAAAGGGAAAAAATGGAGAGGTGTAAATGAGGGTCATCCATTCATGCACAAATCTATGCCTGAGCTCATCGCTCTATTTCTCTGGTCTGTTCTATCCCTGCCTGGATACACCACTATCTGAACGGGCTGTAGCTTTATCAAAGACCCAACGTCTGGGACAGCAAACACTCACCTTGTGCTCTTCTTCCAGAGCACATGGGTTGTATATGCCTTTAAAGTCAGCTTATCAATTTTCTAAAAATGGAACATTTGTTTGTAGTTTCTGGGGATTGAGAGTCCTTGATTGTCCCATGGATTTCTATCCATTTATTTATAACTTCTTGACATATCTCAAAATTTGTAAACAAAAATACTTCATAATCTCCCCATCCTTCAGACCATCTAAGTGCCTTTTATTAGACTTGGAATTAGAAACGTGGCGTGTTTGATGCAACTGTAAATCTTTTAAGATTTCATTTTCCATCTGTTTGTGGGTAGCACATGTTCAGTATCCCAAATTCAAAAATCCCAGATCCAAAATGCTTCAAAATCTGGAACTTTCTGAGCACTCAAAGGAAATTCCCATTGGAGCATTACGGATTTCAGATTTGGGGATTTGAAGTGATTAGAGAGCCAAAATCCAGAACTCGACTGGTCCCAAGCACTTCAGGTAAGAAATACACAGCTCATGTTGGGCACAGTGGCTCATGCCTGTAATCCCAGCACTTGGGAGGCTGAGGTAGGTAGAATGCCTCAGTTCACAAGTTCAAGACCAGCCTGAGCCAAAGTGAGACCTGTCTCTAAAAAATAGCTGGGTGTTGTGGCAGGCACCTATAGTCCCAGCTACTTAGGAGGCTGATGCAAGAGGATCACTTGAACCCAAGAGTTTGAGGTTGCTGTGAGCTAAGATGCCATGGCACTCTACCAAGGGTGACCAAGTGAGACTCTGTCTCAAAAAAGAAATAAACAGCTCATATCTATATATAAGTGTGTTCTCTACATTGATTCTCTACATGTTAATCTTTCTCAACTCAAATACTAAGTCTCATAATTTATCTTTTGGATAAACAAGATCATCTTTTGTTTTTTCAAATTTTTACATGTTTCATTTCATTTAACCTCCTAACTGAATTGTAGAGTGTCAAATGGAAATGGTGACAGTCAGCTTCCTTGTGTTACTCACAATTCAAGGTTTAACATTCAGGGCGATTAGCTAGCTAGTCTGCAATACCATTTATCAAATTAAGGAACAACTCCTTATAATTTAAGAATTTTTTAAGATTGTTTCAGGTTAATTTGAGGGTACAAAGAATTAGGTTATAATTGTGTACTGCCCCCAAGAGGTGTGCCATACAAAGAATTTGTTTTTGAAGGCCAGGGGAGGCCAAGGCAGGTAGATTGCTTGAGCATAGGAGTTCAAGACCAGCCTAAGCAAGAGAAAGACCCTGTCCCTACTAAAAATAGACAAACTAGCAGGGCATCATGGTGGGCAACTATAATTCCAGCTACTTAGGGAGGCTGAGGCAGGAGGATCACTTGAGCCCAAGAGTTTGAGGTTGTTGTGAGCTATGATGCCATTGCACTTTACCCAGGGCAACAATGGGACTCTGTCTCAAAAAAAATAATTTTTTTTTTTGAGAAAACAGTCTTGCCCTGTCACCTCAGCTGGAGTGCAGCGGTATCATCACAGCTCATTGCTGCCTTGAACTCCCAAGTTTAAACTTACTGCCTCAGTCACCCAGAGTGCTGGGATTACAGGTCTGCGCCACCACACACAGCCAGTAATTTGTTAAGAATTTTACATCATGGCCAGGTGTGGTGGCTCACATCGGTAATCCTAGCATGAGGCAGGAAGATTGGTTGAGGTCAGGAGTTTGAAACCAGCCTGAGCAAAAACAAGACTCCATCCTCACCAAACAGAAGAAGTTATCTGGGCATGGTTGTATGCACCTGTAGTCCCAGCTACTTGAGATACAGGGACAAACTAATTACTGGAAAATGCTATTAAATAAATACTGTGTCCCCTGGGGCTGCTACTACAGTATCTCAGTTTCTTCTTTTTCTTTTTATCCCAATGTTTTTAAAGCACGGTGATATAGCATTAATGACTCGCTGTTTTCCTTTTCCAAATTTATAAATCAAATCTATAATTTATTTGTAAATTCATAAATGAACTGACATAGGAAATTCTAACTAAACACAAAGAAAAACAAGATTTTCTACAAAACAATTATCCCAGGCCTCACAGGCCTAGATCTACCAATTTATGCTGTACATAGAAACTGCAACAAAACATAGATCCATATTCTGCTACCTACAGGTGCACAGATAACTTCTACAAGAAAAGTGTCCCATGACACCTAAAACTTGGATAACCCACAGTACATTTCTGTTTGGAGATAATTCTGTGTATGACTGGGTGGCTGAAATTTCTCTCATCCCAGCTGAATGAAGTTCAAAGCTCTCTTACATGATGCAGGGTCAGGTACCTGGTACCTGACAGAATATTCCACAGAAGTAAATCCACATATCCCCAGAGAGAGGCACAGGTCTACCTTAGCCCACAGAGCCTGGGAGAGCCACACTCCTAGACACCAAGGAATATCAGCAGGCTCTGTGCAGACACCAGGAATGTGAGACTGAGCATCCCTGCGTGGGCAGCCCTCAGGTGCCACAAGACAGGCCCTCCCTCTGTACACACCCTTTCCACCCAGCCTCCCTTGGCCCAGAAGTTATGAAAACATGCATTGGGAGGATGGAAGACAAAAGATTAGAAGTGTGATGAAAAGCAGGCCATGTGCACCAGGGCTGGCAGCTGGTCACACCAGTGGCTCCAAACAAGGCTAAGTTAGCATCCTCAGATGACCCACCTGTGACATCCAAGTGGAAAGAGACTCTCTGGCCCCCGGCCTCACAGCTGTACTCCCCAGCGTCTGCCTTGCCGGCCTGCTGTACCACCAGCTGCCTCTGCCTCCCCTTGGCCTCCATGCGCACTTTGGAACTGGAGCTCAGCTTCTTTCCATCCTTGTACCACAATACCTCTGTCTGGGCCTGGGCCACCTCACAGCTCAGGGTGGCACTAGCTCCTGCCTCAGCCTGCACCTCCCTGCGGGCTGGCTGATCCTTGGCAAACACCAACTTGGGTTCTAGAAACAAACAGGGAGAAACATGTGACGTCAGAGACACCAATCTGGGACCACCCCATTTCACAGGGACTGAAGCCTCAGGGTTCAGTAAATTCTATCCTTGACGTCACTGACATCACGCATCCAGTGGGGTGCTAGACCTGTGTTCACCAACACAACATCTCCTGTCATGAAGCCTCAAGAGTACATTCTGGGGGTTTCCCCATTCAGAAGCAATTTGAAGGCTGGGGAAAGTGGCAGCAGACATGCCAGCACCTGTCCTACTGGGGGTCTGTTGTCTTTGCCACACAGCAGGTCAGTGTGGTTCAATACTGTGCGCCCAGAGCTGGCACACAGTATGTCTTCACAAACTCTCTCCTATATTTTACCTGATGTAACTCACATATAAAGTGGGCTGATTTATTTGTAGATTTATTTGTACAGTTTGATGAACTTATGTGTATATTTGTCCCCATGTAATCAAACTCTGTCAACAAATAGAACATTCCCGGTTAGTTCCCCTAACCACCCAGTTAGCTCCCCGCATATAACCACCAATATGATCTCTATCACTATAAACTGTTAATACTTTTTCCTGTTCTTTTGATTTCACAGGAATGGAATTATATACATTATGTATTCTTTGGGGTCTGTTTTCTTTCCTTCAAAGTTTTATCTGTGCCTCGGCGCCTATAGCTCAACCGGCTAAGGCGCCAGCCACGTACACCTAAGGTGGCAGGTTCGAATCCCCAGCCCGGGCCTGCCAAACAACAATGACGGCTGCAACCAAAAAATAGCCGGGCATTGTGGCGGGCGCCTGTGGTCCCAGCTACTTGGGAGGCGGAGGCAAGAGACTCACTTGAGCCCAGGAGTTGGAGGTTGCTGTGAGCTGTAATGCCA
>CAUYTI010116676.1:0-16409 GCA_963575145.1 Galago senegalensis
GCGGGCGCCTGTGGTCCCAGCTGCTTGGGAGGCGGAGGCAAGAGACTCGCTTGAGCCCAGGAGTTGGAGGTTGCTGTGAGCTGTAATGCCACGGCACTCTACCCAGGGGGACAGCTTGAGGCTCTGTCTCAAAAAAAAAAAGAACTTCTCAGATAAAGTGTATCTCAGATGAAAGTATCTTATAGGCTGGTCTAAGATCTTACATCTTTCAATATTCAAAGTCTAGGATAGTATTTCATTCATTCAGCAGCTACAGACTGAGGGTCTAGTACTGCCCAGTTTGCCTGTTGCATTTCTGGACAGGTTGTGGGTTATTCTGGAGTGTCCTGGCCTCAGTTGTCAAGGAGGCTGTGTGCTGCCCAGGCAGACTGCTCCATGGGATCCAGAACCATGTCAGCTGCGACTGCCAAACCTGACCCCCACAGCTCCTCCCCATGACACCCTGCTGTCAGCTCACTACATTGCCTCTTTCAGCCTTCACCCAGCCTGCCACATAAGTGCTTTTATTTCTGCAAGTCTACATGAGAAAATCAAGTGTCAGAGAGGGTTACAGACTTGTCTAATGACAGGGGGACTGGCAGGGTTGGTACTCCACCCTGAATCTTGCAGCACTGAACAGCATCCCCCTCTCCAGCCACTGGGAGCGCCTTGAAAGTCTGGGAAACTCTGTCTTGTCCTGGTTCCCACACATGGTAAGTCCTACCAGGGTGTGTGCCAGGGGCCTTGGTCATGAGCTCTTGCCCCTGGGTACACTCAGGCCACCCTCACACTCTGGGGGTGCTCTTCCCATTAGCCTCCCTGGGGCTCTTTGGCTAGGGTGATCAGACGTCCCGCTTTTGAACAATTTGTCCCGCATCCTGGGCTTTTTAAAAAAGTCTCGATTTTTGGAACGAATGGACGAACTGGCAGGAGAACAGGAAGGGAATATACGGTTTTTGGCTGCCACGTGGCTATTTTGCCAGAATATGAGTTTTATATTATTTTTGTTAATTTTATAATGTTAAACAGTAATAATTACAAATAATTGTTGAGAAATGATTATCGAGAACTGCTTATCAAAGTTTGCATTGTTGTCAGGCCCTGCCCTGCCCCATCCCCTGTCCCCCACCCCCACATCATGTTGTCCCGCGTTGCAAATGTTAAAAATCTGGTCACCCTATCTTTGGCTGTTTCTTTTTTTCTTTTTTTTTTCTGAGACAGAGCCTCAAGCTGTCATTCTGGGTAGAGTGCCTTGGCATTACAGCTCACAGCAACCTCCAACTCCTGGGCTCAAGCGAGTCTCCTGCCTCAGCCTCCCATGTAGCTGGGACCACAGGCACCTGCCACAACGCCAGGCTATTTTTTGGTTGCAGCCGTCATTGTTGTTTGGCGGGTCCGGGATGGGGATTCGAACCCGCCACCTTAGGTGTACGTGGCTGGCACCTTAGCCGCTTGAGCCATAGGCGCTGAGCCTCTTTGGCTGTTTCTTTCCCCAGCTCTGCAGTCAGCAGGATCCGGCTCCAGGCTGAGGGCCAGGCTGGCACTTGGCTGGGACGCCGTGATTGTCCTGCCCCAGACTCAGCGGAAACGTGATGGTGGCAGCCAGAGACGGGGCCCGCCTGGGCCTCTCTCTACTCTTCTTCTCGAGCCCCTGACCCCACTCATGGTTTGGAGTTTCTAAGTCAATTCCAGATGAGAGATATAACAGCTCCCCCTTCTCCTTTCGGTATTCGCTTTAAAAATTATATATCCTTTGGGCCAGCCCCATATGCCAAGGATGGTGGGTTCAAACCCAGCCCTGGCCAAACTGCGACAAAGCCAGGCGTTGTGGTGGGCACCTGTAGTCAGGGAAGCTGAGGCAGGAGAATAGCCTAAGCCCAAGACCTGGAGGCTGCTGTGAGCTGTGACGCCAAGACACTCTACCAAGGGCGACAAAGTGAGACTCTTGTCTCTAAAAAAAAACAAAAGAAATGCGAAAGCTGTGCCCAGGTGCGCTCGCTTGTTTGTTCCCTCGCGCCCTCTAGTGGCTGACTCGCAGGTAACCCCACCCCCACCGCAGGGAAGAGTTCTGCCTCACCGCATCCCCACAAGGCGGGTCCGGCCTCACCCTCTCCTGCTTGGCTCTCTGCCGCCCTCACTTTTGGCGCAAAACCCTCCCAACCACTTGGCCTGGAAGTGGGTGTCCTGGTCGTCGTCTCAGGTACAAAGCTATTTTCACCCCCGCTCCAAAAAGGAAGCTTGCAAGAGTGCACAACCATGCCCACGTGGACGTGCCAGCACAGATCCTCACACACAGCACATCCACACACGTGTGTGCACACACTCGTCTCAGCCACTGCTCTAAACCCTCAGGGCTCCCAGCGCTCGCTGAACCCAGCCCCAAGTCCGTTGGTGACAAGCTTGGCCGCCTCTTCCACATTAGCTCCCCCTCCCCGAACTCTGCCCACTGTGCGGCTGGCAGCTCAGGACTGCGCAGCGCGCGCTGCTCTCGCCCTTGTGCGTTCTGTCCCATCCTCCTGCCCTTGGCCCTTCTTCAACCCTTCTCCAGAGGCCCCTAACCTAGGGTGACCATCGGGACAGTCCTGCTTTCCAACAATTTGTCCGGCGGCGTTTTTAAAAAGTCCCGATTTTTGGAAAGAATGCATGAAAGGGCTGGAGAACAAGAAGGAAATATACGGTTTTTGGCCGCCATATGGCTATTTCTCCAGAATATGAGTTTTATATTATTTTGGTTAATTTTATAATGTTAAACTGTAATAAATAATTGCTGAGAAGTGATTATCAAGAACTGCTTATCAAAGTTTGCATTGTTGTCAGTCCCTGCCTGCCCCGTCGCCTGCCCCGCCCCCGCCCCCGCCCCGCTCCGGCCCCCCACCCCCACCCCACCCCCGCCATGTTGTCCCACCTTACAGATGTTAAAATCTGGTCACCCTTCCCTAACCCTAACCTAGCTTGGGCTCTCAGCACCAATCTCTCCCAGGGATGACTCAGCCCCTGCGACGGAAAATGTCCCCACAGTGTATCAGGCACACAGGAGACACATCTTCCTCTCTACTCCCCACCCAGGGCTTATTTCCCGCTCAGGGTCAGCTGTCATCCTGGCTGTGACAGGTACTGGCCATATTTCATTCCACGTAGCAGTAGGTGCCTAGGTCAGCCTTGTCTCATGCTAGTGATGTGGAGGATGCCACTAGGCAGGGTGTGACCTTGAGATGTGGAGGTCAGCCACAGACCACCACCCCATTACATTCCTGGCAGGGGCTCGCCAGTGGTCAGCAGTATTCAGGACCATGGCTTTGGGTTCCCAGGAGATGGAGGGCTCCGGCACCCCTGGGATCAGGCACTGGAAATGGGCGACTCCACCCTGCTCCACCACTACAGACTCTGGATGCTGGTGGAAATGGGACAGACACTTAGAGCATAGGTGACCACCTGAGCACCCACAGAGCTGGTCCTGGGCTGTGGCTTCAGTAACCACATCCCAGGGCTGGGCCCCACCTCTATGCTGCCATCTGCCACTTCTTTATTTTTTTGGGGGGGAGTCTCATTTTGTCTCCAATGGTAGAGGGCTGTGGCATCACAGTTCATAGCAACCTCAAACTCTTGGGCTGAAGCGATTCTCTAGACCAGCCTCCCAAGTAGCTGGGACTGGAGGCGCCTGCCACAACTCCTGACTATTTTTTAGAAATAAGGTCTCACTCTTGCTCAGGCTGGTCTCAAACTTGTGAGCTCAGGCAATCCACCTTCCTCGGCCTCCCAGAGTGCTGGGATTCCAGATGTGAGCCACCATGCCCAACCCTCATCTGCCGCTTCTTGCTGACCTTTTCACTATGCAGTCCTGCAGCCTGGCATCTGTGACTTCTGTGGGTGATAAACGCTTCCTTAATTAAAAATTTGTTGTTTTGTCTTGAGGCAGAGTCTCATTCTGTGGCCCTAGGTAGAGTGCTGTGACATCATAACTCACAGTAACCTCAAATTCTTGGGCTCAAGTGATCCTCTTGCCTCAGCCTCCCCAGTAGCTGGGACTACAGGTGTGCCCCAATATGCAAGCTAATTTTTCTATTTTTAATAGAGATGGGGGTCTCATTTTTGCTCAGGCTGGTCTTGAACCCCTCAAGCTCAACCAATCCAGTCACCTCAATAGGTGTCCAGAACAAACAAGCCACCTCATCAGGCCATTAAAAACTCTTTAAGGGGGCTGGGCACAGGGGCTCAGCCTGTAATCCCAGCAGTCAGGAGGCTGCGGTGGGCAGATTGCATGAGCTCACAGGTTTGAGACCAGCATGAGCCAGAGCAAGACCTCATTTCTAAAAAATAGCTGGATGTTGAGATGGGCGCCTGTAATCTCAGCTAATTGGGAGGTTGAGGCAAGAAAATTAAGCACAAGAGTTTGAGGTTGCTGTGAGCTGTGACTCCATAGCACTCTACCAAGGCCAACAAAGTGAGACTATCTCAAAAAAAAAAACAAACCCAAACTTTTTAAGTTCCAGCCTGTGTATGGCAGCAGCTCAGCCCCATAGGCACCTCCTGCTGGGGGTCCTCCATGTGCACTCATCCCCCACCCCCCACTTACTTGCCAGCTGTACTTGAGTCCACTGGCTCACCAGCCACCCACAGCAGTCTGGGCCATGGAGTGGTGCTCCTGGGCATGGGCAGGGGGCTCTGGTATGTAGGCTGGGAGGCCAGGTGCAGGGAACCATTTGGCATCGAGGTGGTGCTACTGTTGTTGGCCAGGATCCCACTGCTGGGAAATGGACACAGGCAGCTCACATCTACCTGGCAGGGCAGCACCAGTGGGGCCACCACATGGGCACCAATGGGGCCTTGAACTGCCGGAGGGCCACCACGTTCCCAGGCTGTGCATGAAGGCCAGCTCTGAGCCTGCAGTGCAACTTGTGAGGACAGTAAGCACAGCGTAGACATGGTAGCCTCCTGATGAGAGCCACCCTCTACCCACTGCCACCCCCTTAGCTTTGACCCCTTCCCAGCCTGAGCAAGGGGCAAGGAGACAGACTTGACTTTGGGGCACTTCAGGGGAGAAGACTGAGGTAAGGGGCCAGACAGAGCAGAACAGCCCCCATTGATTGATGGCCTCTTTCAGATGGGTCCTGGTAATGGGAAGGGGTGGGACAAGCATAATGGTGAGGCTAGGCATTGTGCTCCCCAGGGACAATGGGGTCATCACCTCCCTGCCCACTGGCCCATTTGTCTGTCTGAAGCAGGGTCAGCTTCCCAGGACTCCTGGCTCTCCCCTTCCCCCTCCCACTGCCAGGACCAATAGGAAAGGAGCAGACTTCTTTTTCTTTTTTTTTTTTTACATCAAGAAATAACTTTGGCTTGGCGCCTATAGCTCAGCCGGCTAAGGCGCCAGCCACGTACACCTAAGGTGGCGGGTTCGAATCCCCAGCCCGGACCTGCCAAACAACAATGACGGTTGCAACCAAAAAATAGCCAGGCATTGTGGCGGGCACCTGTGGTCCCAGCTACTTGGGAGGCGGAGGCAAGAGACTCGCTTGAGCCCAGGAGTTGGAGGTTGCTGTGAGCTGTAATGTCAAGGCACTCTACCCAGGGGGACAGCTTGAGGCTCTGTCTCAAAAAAAAAAAAAAGAAAGAACTTTATCGGCTCGGCGCCTATAGCTCAGCCGGCTAAGGCGCCAGCCACGAACACCAACGGTGGCGGGATCGAAACCCCAGCCCGGACCTGCCAAACAACAATGATGGCAGCAACCAAAAAAAAAAAAATAGCCGGGTGTTGTGGCCGGCACCTGTAGTCCCAGCTACTTGGGAGACTGAGGCAGGAGACTCGCTTGAGCCCAGGAGTTGGAGGTTGCTGTGAGCTGTGATGCCATAGCACTCTACCCAGGGGGATAGCTTTAGAATCTGTCAAAAAAAAAAAAAAAAAAAAAGGAAGAGACGCTGGGTAGACAAACATTCCTCCTCAGGAATCCAAGAATGTGATGGGCAGCAGAGTTGGGAAGCTCTGCATGGAAAGACATCCCTCACCTTAGGCTTGCTGTGGAGGGCCTGTAAGAAGTAGAGGAAATCCTTCTAGCTGGTCCCTGAAGGCTTCCAAGGGGGGATGGCATTTATGAGACCCTGTGACTGGTGGGAAGGTGAGCCCAGGGCAGGCTAGGCCCAGGCAGGATGGGTCAGAGCAGTAGAGGGACTGGATTTCCCTGTCACCAGAGACCCTCCTTATCCTTATGATATATTGTAGGGGCTCTGAAGCTAGACTGCCCCTGGGTTTATAGCCCAGTAAGTAGACATTCCTTCTATGTGTGGCTCCTTGAGCTAACCTCTGTGCTTTGGTTTCCCCACCAGAAATATAAAATGAAGTAGCCAGTCCTACCTCATCTACATAGTTTACATATCTGTCCTCTGGGTCTTTATGAGGATTAAATGGGGGTAATACACACAATGCAATCTAGCACACAGTAAGGATTCGATAATTTTATCATTATTATTACTTTAGGCCTCTTTCAAGCCCATTTCCTAGTACACTGGGAGCTCCAGCTCTGTTCACCATGATTCAGCAGGCCTCACCCAGCCTCTGCCCTTGCCGTTGTCTCTGCACACATGACCATTTCATTGTCACCTCCTCACCAAGCCTTCCCAGCTTGTGGAACCATCCTCCCTGCCAGCACTCTGGGGCACTGATGTTTGCCTTGGATTTGGGGTCTGCAGGTATATGTCCCTTGTCCCCAGTGAGCTCCTGTCCATAGGACCTGGGTCTCCTCTGTCACTGAGTTAATAGTGGGAGTTGGCCAGCTGCAGATGTGGGGAGGCAGCAGTCCAGGGGTGGAACAGTACCGACCAGGGAACAAAGGAGAGCACAGGCAGTCCCAGGAACTGAAAGTAAATCAGGGCCTGGACACATGCAAGGGGTGATAGCTGAGAACCAAGAGGTCAGCAGGGCATATGTTTCCCATTATCTTCAGGCACTGGGGAGCCATAGATGTCTTAGGAAGGGAAAGTAATGAGGTCAGATCTTTGCTGAGCAAAAGTTCATCTGGTCGTAGAAAGGGAATTGATTGGCCAGGGAGAGGGAAGACTGGAGAACATGAGATGGGTATAGTGTAGGTTGAGGCGCGGGAGCCACAGGATGAGATGAGTTTGACAGATATAAGAATGCAGCACAAACAGTGCTTGGTGATTGGTTTGAAGTGGGGCCTTGGTTTTCCCACCAGGGAGATGGCGTTGAGCAGACCTTGCCCCACTGGCCTCTCCAGATGGGATTAGAAGATAGCAGGCACCTGCCACTGACATATCTTCTATGTCATCCCATACACTGCTTCAACCAACCCTCACCCCCTGTTAGAGTCCAGGTAAAGCACAGGACTCAAAATTCAGGGGCCTTGGCTAAGTCTGCAAGCTCCAAGGAGCAAAGCCAATCTTCCCTACCAACCCCACTCTATGAGAGCTGGCAGGGCTGAGAATAACCACATAGCACAGCTGAGCTGTGCTGGGACATCTGTCCCCTTTGGGCAGGGTGGGGTCTGGGCTCTTCCACCCACAAAGGGACCGGCTGAGATCCACAGTGCTTAGAGCAGATGGTATATGGTTCCTTCCTGTTTTTTCCTCCTCAGCTAGGCTTTGAGAGACATAAGCTGGATTAGAAGGGAACTGACCCCTGGGAATGGTGCTAGACACAAGGGCCTGATGCAGGCCTGACACTTGTGCCTTTGGAGCTCCATCCCTCCTCACCAACTGAGTGTCCTCAGGGATCATGAATCCAGCTGCCCAGTGTCAGGGCCAGGGCCATGTATTCTGTCTGCTACACCTGACTGCCATGCCATTGCCCAGATGTCTGTGCCATCTCGGGGCCAAATGATGTCTCAGCCTCAGTTTCTTCCACTGCAACATGAGTGTAAAGGAGATCACTCTGGAAGCTCTAAGGACTTTTCTCTCCAGTCCAAGAAGGGACAGACTGCATAGGCCTGGAAGATGGAAGTCATCCTTCTGGATTTCTCAAAGTCTCAGCTACCAAAGCCATGCCCTTGAGAGGAGAGTCAGACTGGGGCAGCAGGTATGGGGACCAGAGAGAGGAATAGGACACTCCTCTGTAAGTTCACGACAGGGTTGTAGCGTCCTCTTGCCTTCTCTGGGCCTCCACTTCCCATCTGTGGCCTGAGGGCTAGAGTAGGACATCTGCCACACTCTCATCTGTCTTTCTAACACTCTGGCAGAGCTTGTGGAGGGGTGTGAGACTCGTGTGAGCCTGGCATACAAGATCCCTGATTTGTCCCTATTACTGGCTGGCCCCTGGAACTTCCCTGTTCCAAGCATGGCCCCACTTCAGGCCCTATTTTCTCCAATCTGGATTCTAACCACAATTAATCTGTCATCTATCCAACAGCCCAAGGGACCTTCTAAATCTCAGATTTGATCTTGCCTCTGCTCTGATTACAAACCATTGAGGGCTCTCCTCAGCTGGTACCCACAACCCAGGGTCCAAATGTATAGCCTAGCATTTTGAGGCCTGTGGGTCTGGCTCTAGTGATCCCTCAGCCTGACTTTGTGCAGGGCTACTCAGCACCTTCAAACAGAAACACTTGCAGATATCCCCAACACCCACATCTCCAGCAGATCTTTCTGTCTGAATACCTTCCTTTTCCTTGTCCACATTCCACCAAAGAGCTTGCCATGATATCCCAGACAAGAGAGCATGTCCTGTGTCTTCCCTGGGACCCTGGGTCTCCATCTTCATCCGCGTTTTCTCCAACAGCTGGGGATCCTTAAAGAACAGATTTAAGAGCCCAGCGAGATCCCTGCATATCATAAGATTCCCTGTAAACACACATCAAATGAATGAATGAATGAATGAGTAAGTGAAGAAGGAAGGCAGGGAGCCAGTGTTGCAAGGGAGGTCATTTCTCATGAGTTTAGCTGGACTGTGATAAAATTATGAGTAACAAGAGAACCCCACTAAATGAACACCTACTGTGCACTGGATATTAGGCTAGGGTGATCTACAGGGTGTCCCAAAAGCCACCCATAAAGCCACCATACGTAGGGAAAATGGGAAATTGGAGCTAAATGTACCTTTATTTACAAAATATTCATTACAAAATTTTACAAAGAGGTGGCCAACGTATAGAGAATATTTTGTAAATATTTTTTAAAACTTTATAATAAATATTTTGTAAATAAAGGTACATTTAGCCACAATTTCCTATTTTCCCTATGTATAGTGACTTTATGGGTGGCTTTTGGGACACCTTTTAGATCCTTTATATCATTTGAGCCCCCAGCAATGCTCTGATTCTTTATAATATTTTATGATTAAGGACTCTAAGGCTCTGAGAGGAAAGTCGTTGTTCACAAGCTGCAGAATGAAAAGGGGAACCAAGTCTGCCAGGTCCCAAACTTTGCACAGGGAACAGTGATGAGTCAGAGGTGTGCAAATGGCAGGAATGGGTGTTTGGATCTAATTCCTGGGATGGGGCTTAAAGAACTCTGAGTTTTCTAAAACTCTGAGGACAGAGTTGTCCCAGGAGGAAAGCCTCACATTTTGAATCCTCATGGCACTGCCAGTAGGTAGCTTGGGGAGCCCTGTGCCCCCCTCACCTGCTCCATAATTAGAAGCTCCTGATTCTGTGGTGCGAGCCATTGAAGGTTTTCTCAAGCCAGTGTCATGAACTATGAAAGGTATCATCCCAACCAATCCCCTCACCCACCCCCTCTAGACTTCCCCAAGTCTCCCCTTAAACAGATATTCTGGAGGTGCCTCTGCCAACCCTGAGTTCTACCCACCTTCCAGGCAGACTCTAGGCCCTTTGCTGGAAACTGCACAGGTAGCTCCCCTCCCTCAGCCCTCCACCAGCCTCATAGGATGCTCAGATACCAAGCCCTCAGTCACCTTGCAGTGGCCTCTCAAGGCCTGTGACATCAAGGTCACTTTGGAGACTCCTTGTGATGGAGCTCAGACAGCTGCTCACTCCATCCCGTCAGCCTCACCTAGAAGACAGGATACCCACTGCCCTTCCGCAGCTGGGCCCAAAAGCTCCCTGCTGTCCTGGGCTTCACCATAAGGGTGTGAGAAATTAGTGCAGAGGCCGAGTTTGTGGGTGAATCTTCTGGAAGCTTGGCAGTGAAGGGAGGAAGGGCACAGCTGGAAAGGCACATGGGGCCAAGGAAGAGGTTTGCCAGGATGAGAGAGACTGAGAAGTGGAGAGTGTGTGGGCTGAGGGAAAGAAACCAGCAGATAACAGGACAGGATGGACACTGAGGAGAGGGCAAGCGGGGCTGTCCTGGGTCCTGCAGGGCTTCAGAGAGCTGCAGAGAGAAGGGAGCAGACACAGGGGTTAGCCTAGGTGGTGGGAAGTTGAAGGCAGCCCTTCTGACAGGAAGAGTTGAGGGTTGTTAGAGTCGAGGTCATAGACTGACAAGAAAGATGGGGCCAAGGCTTAGAAGAGAGGGGAGAGAGGCCACTTCAGGACAGACAAAAGCCTGGGGACCCAGCCAAATGGGGCAGCAACCGGATCTGTGGGGCCTCAGGTGCTCAACTGAGTTGGGGCCTCATGTGCTCACCTGAGTCTCGTCCTCTAGCCACACTCAGCTCCACAGAACAAGATAGACCAGTCTGATGGTGCCGTGAATGTGGGATAAAAATTGACTGGCTGCAAAAATTTCACAGGAATCCTGGGTTCTGGGGTGGAGGTATAGGCTGGCAAGGGAAGGGAGAAAGGCCAGGAGGATCCTGAGCCAAGGGCCTCACAGTGTAAGCAAGTGATCCTGTGTGAAGAGGTAAGAGCCTTAGACAGGGCAGGAGGGAGAAGCAGGCTGCCTGGCCCCACCAGGACCAGCGCTGTTTGCCCTCTAAGCTGGGACTGTTCACAGTCTGAATCTTGTGCACACAGCCAGATGGGGACAGCCCCAGAGTGGTTCAAAGGCCTGTGGCTCCCACATTTAATCTCCATCCCCCCCAAGCCCCAGTAAACACAGTGTAGCCATTCTTACATCAGATTAAGTGACTTTAAATTACTCATAGTGATGGGATACACATATGGGTGCAAATTATAACTTGCTATACACATAGCCTCAAGCCAAGTCCCCTATGCACTCAGTCAGATTTCTGCCCCAAGTCCTCTCTATGTAGAGAGTATTGAGCCACACCTGGGAATTTATTCATTTGTTCATTTATTTATTCACTCAATAAATATTTATTGAGCACCTGCTATATGCCAGGTATTGTCCTAGGCACCAGAGATACAGCAGTGAAAAGAATGTGAAAACTCATGCCCTGGTGGAGTTTACATTCTGGTGGGGGAGAGAGAAAACAAGTAAACTAAGAAACAAGAGTCTGTTAAAAGGTGATAAATGCTAAGGAGAAACAGAGCAGAGAAGGGCCACGGGAATCACACGTGGGGGTGGGAGGCTTAACCCAGAGTGGTGGGGAAAGCCCCGCTGGAAAAGGTGTCATTTGTGTGACCATCCAAGGAAGGGAGGCCTGTCCTGTGCTCTTTACACACGTTCCACATGCAACAACACACTCCTTGGCAGGAGCCACCTGTCACCCACTGACCTCCCTCATTGTACTCTGAATTGGCTTTGATTCCTCCTCCCAGGCCACCCCTCTGTCACCCACAAAGCCTTCTTCCTCCCACAGTGTGTAGGCCACAGATGGGGACCCAGTTCCTCATGGCTGATGTTTGAGGGTGAGGATTTGGGGTTTGGTGGAAGATCATCCAGCAGATTGGACACCAAGTGACAGACAGCCCTGGCAAGTTACTAGGTTTTGTGGGGCTCAGTTTTCTCTCCCAAAATGGTAAGAGGAAACCATGCTCCCTTCACAGGCCCTAGGCAGGGAATAAGACAGGACAGAGCAAAGGGTTTTGTCTTTAGGTTTAGAAACAGCCTCAGCCCACCATAAGCCTAACTTATGGGATCCACCACTAAGTTTCCCTGGGCCTGGACATGAGCTCTGGGATTGTCCAGCAGGAATGAAGACTAATAGATGAGTGGTCTTGGGAAAATCTCTGTAGTTTGTCCCAGGGCAGCTGAGCTCAGTGGCCCCAGAGGCAGGTTGGCCTCAGGGCAGAAAGCAGTGACTAGGGGCAGATCTCAGGGCTTGGTGTGACAAAGCACATCTCCCAGTGAGCTTTTGCAAGCTGGAATGCAGTGGCCTGGGAGAGGAGTGTGCTCCCTGTCAAGGGAAGTGTGCAAATAGGGGCTAGGGAAGCCCTGTCAGGAAAGCTTCAGGGAGCCTCCTTCTTGGGGATGGGGACAGCTCTGGGTCAGATAATCTTTTTTTTTTTTTTTTTTAAGACAGAGCCTTGGCTCGGTGCCTATAGCTCAACCGGCTAAGGCGCCAGCCACGTACACCTAAGGTAGCGGGTTCGAATCCCCAGCCGGGACCCGCCAAACAACAATGACGGCTGCAACCAAAAAATAGCCAGGCGTTGTGGCGGGCGCCTGTGGTCCCAGCTACTTGGGAGGCGGAGGCAAGAGACTCGCTTGAGCCCAGGAGTTGAAGATTGCTGTGAGCTGTAATGCCATGGCACTCTACCCAGGGGGACAGCTTGAGGCTCTGTCTCAAAAAAAAAGAAAAAAAAATTTTTTTTTTCTTAATTATCTGGGCATAGGGGTGCATACCTGTAGTCCCAGCTACTTGGGGGACCAAGGCAAGAGAATCATTTGAGCCCAGCGGTTTAAGGCTGCTGTGAACTATGACCTTGCCTCTGTACTCCAGCCTGGGCAATAGAGCAAGACCTTGTTTCTAAAAAATAGGGGAGACTTGGTGCCCATAGCACAGTGGTAATGGTGCCAGCCCCATACACCAAGGCTAGTGGGTTTAAAACCGGCCTGGGCCAGCTAAACAATGACAACCACAACAAAAAATAGCCAGGCGTTGTGGTGGGCACATGTAGTCATAGCCATTTGGGAGGCAGAAGCAAGAGGATTGCTTAAGCCCAAGGATTTGAGGTTGCTATGAGCTGTGACACCATAGCACTCTACTAAGGGCAACATAGTAACACTCTGTTTCAAAAAATAAATAAATAAAAAATAGGGAAAAATAATAAGTTAACAAAACAGCAGCTTCTGACAAGCTCCTCTTCTTGGTGCCCCTTCTTTAACCTGAACTTTCCAGTAAAATGGGGAAGATACGCAAGGGCCAGAGGAAGGGCTTTCAGCCATCACCCAAGTCGTTGCTGACTTGGAGGCAAGGGGTGACTGTTACAGCTGGGATTTAAGGGAGGCTTAGGAGGGGCTACAGCTTGAGGAAAAGCAACACAGGGTCAGAATGGGCGTTTCTGCCCAGGCCTCAGAGGACGTCTGCAGTAGTGCCAGCCTGGTTCCCGCTGCATGGACAGCCACTGCCCTCGCTCCCACTTTCAGGGGCCCTGTACCCTAGAAAGTGGGCAAAAGGGCTGTTGACTTGGGGCCTCAGGTTCTTGAGGGCACATGCTTTCATACAAGTATTCACGTCCTTTCTCATCTTTCTGAACAACCTGCCTGCCTCCAACTCTGCAGGTATTTTCCGAATACTTCAAGGAGCTGGAGGAAGAGAGCATCCGAGACAACTTTGTCATCATCTATGAGCTGTTGGATGAGCTCATGGACTTTGGCTACCCCCAGACCACTGACAGCAAGATCCTACAGGAGTGAGTGGGCCACGGGAGGGTGAGAGGGGCTGGCCTGGGCGGTTTTATGACATGCATGTCATCAGGTTTGGGAAAGGAAGAGGCAAATGTTTCTTCATTCATCCTCCCATCTCCATCCTCATATGGGTTTTTATTAAGTTGCCCTCAGTGATTTTGGATCTTTTTTCATTCAACAATCCCTTTATAACATGAGTGGTTTTACTGGTGCCCGGTCTTTATTTTCCAATATGTAGATGCACCAAAACTTTTGGTATTAGAAAGTTACCTGCCTTTGTTTTTATAGTCATAAATGATACTATAATCAAAATCCTCCTTCTTTGGAGTCCTGTCCTTCAAATTATGGCCAGATAAGCATTTTGCAAGTACTTAATTCAAAATCTCCCCACTCACTTTCTCCCCATTTTATAGGGAGCAAATGGACACTAAGAGAAGCCTGTGTTTCTATCCACTGTGCCTGTCACTCCCCAAGTGGGATCAATGTTCACCAGGTTACCATCCCCAGGCTCAGTTCCGTCTGCATGTACAGCAGGGATAGGGGAACAGCTCACACCCACTTGTTCTTCTCCTTAACACTGTCTCTTTACTCCCCCCCCCCAAAAAAAAATTAATACTTAAGGGCTATTGTAATTTGAGTCTGTTGGTTTTTGGAAATTTTTAAGGTTTTCTTAATCAGACCCTGGTGAAACCAGAGGCGGCCTTTTCTGGACCCTAATGAAATTGAGGGCCTGTTTGCATGTTGGTCAGGCCCTTCCCCGTTCCCACTGTGGCTCTGCTGAAATATCAGGGCCAAAAACTGTGGTGTTGGTGCAGGTGCCCCCCTCCTTAACTCTGGGTGTGTGGCTCCACAGATATATCACTCAGGAAGGCCACAAGCTGGAAACAGGGGCTCCACGGCCCCCAGCCACTGTTACTAATGCAGTATCCTGGCGATCCGAAGGCATCAAGTATCGGAAGAATGAGGTGTTTTTGGATGTCATTGAGTCTGTCAACCTCTTGGTAGGTCTTTCTTTGTTTCTTTCTTTTTATAAAATGTCTCTCCCATGATAGAAATAAACACAGAAAAAATTTTTTTTGAGACAGGGTCTCAGTATGTCACCCTCAGTAGAGTGCTGTGGCGTCACAGCTCACAGCAACCTCAAACTCTTGGGCTTAAACAATTCTCTTGCCTCAGCCTCCCAAGTAGCTGGGACTATAGGCGCCTGCCACAATACCCAGTATTTTTTGTTTTAGTTGTCATTGTTTTAGCTGGCCCCGGGCTGGGTTCGAACCCTCCAGCCTTAGTGTATGTGGCTGGTGCGGGAACCACTGTGCTGTGGGCGCCGAGCCAACACAAATACAATTTTAAAACTAGCAAAGTCCCAAGAACCATTTCGCTTTCATGTGTTACAGATCAGCAGGTTTCAGTTTGGGCCCCTCTTTGAAACTTGAGCTTCTTTTATCTTCATTCACTTTTGGTCTGATTTAGAATCAATAGATGGACATTGTTTGTTTTTGTTTTTGTTTTTTAAAAAACAGTGTATAAAGTTAGAAAGCAAAGTGCTTCCATAATCAGAAAGATTCCCCGCCCTTAAAGATGCATTTACTGTCATCCTCTCAGGCCTCATTCTTTAGACACACAAACATACATTGTTTTTCTATAAAACTAAGTTCCTAAGATGTGGTTCTCCTGTAACATTTTTTTAGGGGGGTTTTGTGTTTTGTTTTACTGTTTTGTACATGTTGGGTTTTTCTTTTTTAATTTTATTTAAGTTATGAGTAAAGTTGACCTTTTTAAAATGAATTTTGCTACTTATACAAATTTGTGTACCTGTCAACAGCAGTCAGGATACAGAACTTTAAAACCTCCTTCGTGCTGCCCCTTTGTAGTCCTGCTCTCTGCCCTTCCCCATTTCCTGGCAACCCACCACTGGTCTGTTCTCCATCACTATACTTTTTGTCTTTTTGAGATTGTCATGTGAATGGCTTTGTGTGACACTATAGTTGTCTCTTTGAGATTGTTGTATGAATGGCTGTGATATAGTATGGGACTTCCTGAGTCTGGCTTCTTTCACTCAGCATGATGCCATTGAGATTCATCCAAGTTTTGTTATATGTATCAGAATTTTGTTTCTTTTTGTATTTATTTAGATTTATTCTGTATTGTGAACCACAGTTCCTTTATCCATTCACCCATCAAAGGATGTTTAGATTGTTTTCCAGTTTTTGGCAATTATGAGTAGAGTTGCTATAAACATTTCATGTACAGGTTTATGTGTGGACATAAGTTTTCATTTCTCTAGGGTAAATACCCAGGAGTGGGATGGCTGGGTCACACGGTAAGTGTATGTTTAACTTTATAACAAACTGCCAAACCATTACCATTTTGCATCCTCACCAGCAGCGGATGAGAGTTCTGGTTGCTCCACATCCTTGGTCAGTAATTTTATTTGCCATCCTAATAGATATGTTGTAGCATCTCAGCATAGTTTTAATTTGCATTTCCCTAATGGCTAATGATGTTGAACATCTTTTTATGTTTCTTTGTCATCCATATATCCTCTTTTGAGAGTATCTCTTTGTGTCTGTTGAGCATTTTTTTTTTTTTTTTTTTTTTTGGCTAGGAAAACACTTTAGTATGTGCCTGACGTGCTGAACATCCAACAAATGTTAGCTATCGTTATATATACACATTCACATCTCCAAGATGGACGGAATGCTTCACACAGAAAAGAGTAGGTTTCAGCCACTCACTTGTTCCCCTGACTCCTGAAACATGAGCAACCCCACCCCAGCTCATCTAAGCCCACCAAGATAATTGTCCTTAATCTTCATAGGTGTCCAATTTGA
>CAUYTI010116677.1:0-23385 GCA_963575145.1 Galago senegalensis
TTGTGGTGGGCGCCTATGGTCCCAGCTACTTGGGAGGCGGAGGCAGGAGACTCGCTTGAGCCCAGGAGTTGGAGGTTGCTGTGAGCTGTGATGCCACAGCACTCTACCCAGGGGGATAGCTTGAGGCTCTGTCTCAAAAAAAAAAAAGAAATGCACAGTGGACACACAGCCACTCTTAGACCTGTGAGTCCCACTGCAATCAGAGGCAAGCCATTGATCTGTTCCAACTCAGTCTGCTACTCACAAGGAAGTGCTAAGACAGACCATGACTCCCCCTCCTGACCACAAGCTGGCAGCTGCCTAGTAGGTGATCTAGCATCCCTCTGTACTGCTGAGCACGCACCTTGCTCCACAGCAGACCAGCTGCTGTCTGTAGGATAACCATACTCTGGGAAGCCCTGGGCACTGTGGAAATTACCGCCATAGGCACCGTAGACATAATCCCCATGAAAAGAGCCTGGAGGAGGGGGTGCCTCGTAGGAACTGGCAGTTGCATTGTGACTTCTGTAGATCTGACTCTTAGAAAACAAAGCAAATGGGTAAATTAGTACCCCACCAACACCAGCAGAACTTTGTTCCACCAGGACTATGGTGAAGAGGACATGTGAAACCCAAGTGTTGCCTGTGTCTTTGGGACAGGACGCCTCAGCCACATACTACCCTGCTGCACACACCTGGTGTGAGTGGGAGCTGAGGCTGCTGTGGCGGCTGGGCAGGCTCCGGGCAGAGTGCTCGCTGTGGACGCTGCGCCTGTCTGCCTCCTCCCCGTAAGGGTCTCTGTGGGGTTCTGGGTCATCATCAAAACTCCCGGTGAAGCGAGGGTCATACCTCCAGTGGTCGTCATATTTCTCAGGCCTAGAGGAAGCAGGGACCAGAAGCAAAGAAAGGGGAGTTTGGGAGTACTGCTCTGGGCATGATAGATAGCCGCTAGCTAACAGATCAAAGCCCAGCAGATCCTCCTGCTGTTCCCAGTGCCCTCCCACTCCCAAGCACACATTTGCCCTCAAGTGCGTGAGTTAAAATTGACACTACAGGTGAGTCACATCACAGCGACCAAAGGCTCAGACCTTGACTCATGATCTTAGATAACTCAGGTGCACATGACTATAGTCCCTTCCCTTGGCTGTGGGGCATGACAGATGAGGAAGAAGCATTGAGACAAGAGTGGACCCAGACTCCTGGGTGCTCCTGAAGCCACTGACAGCACTCATTCTGAGGCCGGGTCTCTTCCAACACACCACAGACTGGCAGTACTGGGAAGGCCTAGTCTAGCCTTCCTCTCTCAGACAGTGACCAAAACATTAGGCAACTGCTCACCAGAAACCCCCAAACAACTATAGCTCTTGGATAAACTCCAAAGACATGAGGGCAAATGAGTGACAGCACCCCTTGTTTCCCACCCACCTCCTCTGTCCAAGTGGATCACCAACCTGTCTCCATAAGCATAGTGTTCTTTCCTATACGGGTCATATTCCACGTCATACCAGTATCTCCGGTCACAGGGGCGGAGGTCCTTGAATCTAGTGCTGTATTGGAAACGATCCCAGCGACCTGGATCTGTAAGCAAGGGCTTAATGGATTAACACGGCAATATGCAGAAGAAGAAACTCTGGATTCCCTGCAGAGCTGCGCACACACACCCACCCCCCACTGACTTAAGAATGTTTTAAGGACTCCTGGAAAAACCAAACTTTCTTCCTGAAAATCGGCAGGACACGAAGAAATGGTAATGATGAGATGCTACAGGACCTGCCTGTGCCCTGCCTGATGTGTCTCTAAAGACAAGTGTTCTTGATTAAAAAGAAATCTGTAGAAGAGATTTTGCTAAACGACCTCTTCGCTAATTCTTTTTCTTTTCTTTTTTTTTTTTGCAGTTTTTGGCCAGGGCTGGGTTTGAACCCACCTCTGGCATATGGGGCTGGCACCCTCCTCTTTTGAGCCATAGGCGCTACCCCTTTACTAATTCTTTTTTTTTTAATTTATTTATTTTGGGGGGTTCATTGACAGTACAAGAAACCAGGTTTCACTGATTGCATTTGTTAGGTAAAGTCCCTCTTACAATTGGGTCTTACCCCCAAAAGGTGTAGCACACACCAAGATCCTACCCCCTCCCTCCTTCCCTCTCTCTGATATTCAGACATTCGTTTCTTAATGAAAAGCATCAATACAATCATTTTCAGATGCAAAGAATCTTGAACTACTTTGGCTCTTGGATAAAAACATAAAGAAGAGACTTATTAAAAGAAAAGTTTCTCAGAGGTTATCCAGCAGAGCACAGCATGTCTCGGACAAGGCCTCTATGAAGGGCTGACTTTTTAAACCCCCAAACATACCTCTGTAATCGTACTGGCTGGAGTAGTAATTTGCATAGAAATCACTCTGACTGCTCCATCCATTTTTGGAATTATAGTATCCTTCGGGATACCCTTGCCTGAAAAAAACATACAGTTCTGTTAAAAACAAATTACCTATTTCTTAAAAGGGTGAAAAGATACCAGCTAATACAAATTATACCCAAAGCAAAAACGTTTATCAAAGCACTTTGGTCATAAAAAAATTCTAATCAGAAGATTCGAAATAGTAACAAAGATGAGATTATGGAATTCCTCATCATACAGCTAATTAAAATTTATCTCAATAAAATATTTATTTATTTATTTATTTATTTTTTGACAGAGTCTCACCATGTGGCCCTTGATAGAGTGCTGTAGCATCACAGCTCACAGCAACTTCAAACTCTTGGGCTTAAGCAATTCTCTTGCCTTAGCCTCCAAGTAGCTGGGACTACAGATGCCCACCACAATGCCCGGCTATTTTTTGTTGCAGTTTTCATTGTTGCTTAGCTGGCCTAGGCCAAGTTCAAACCTGCAAGCCTCAGTGCTTATGGCCAGCCCATAACCACTGTGCTACCAGCACCAAGCCAATAAAATAATTATTTAAGAACTATCCAACAAAAAGGACCTGACCCTTTTTGTGTTCTCATCATTATATGCTATAAAAGTCAAAAGTAGGCTGGGCATGGTGGCTCACACCTGTAATCCTAGCACTCTGGGAGGTCGAGACAGGTGGACTGCTTGAGCAAACATGAGACCCTGTCTCTACTAAAAATAGAAAAAACTGAGTCAAGAGGAACACTTCAGCTAAGAGTTGGAGGCTGCAGTGAGCTACGATGCCATGGCACTCTACCCAAAGTGACAGCTTGAGACTCTGTCTCAAAAAAATAAAAAAGTCAAAAGTAAAACAGGTCCTAAAATTTTTTGTATTATTTTTAGCAGAAAAAATAAAGCACTGACCCATTCAAACCAAACCAAAATGCCAAGTTCAATGCCCGTTACAGCAGACTGATGTGAGTTCTCTATGTGCTCCCAGGCATGCCCACCACAGAGCCTAAGCTCACTGTCCTGGGAGCAGGACTGGACAGGGTCACTCTGTGTCTCCAAGCTGAACTGGGGTCAGACTTCTACAGGGGTCCCCTAGGCAGGCTTTATACACCAAACCATGACCCCCAACTCTCACTACAGAAAAACCACAATTTAGCAAGGCAGCAGCATAAGGAAGCTTGCAAAACAAGTGCAGGTACAAAGTCTTAATGACTAGACTTTTCTATTATACAGTTTAAACAGCAAAATGCCCTTAGAGCAAAACCTGTGCCCGCGAGACCTCCCTACTCAGGGTGGGAAGGCAGAGGTGCAGCAAGAACTCAGGGAAGCGGGCAAAGCTGAACCCAGCAGCCAGGGCCCAGACCCCACTACATTTCTCTAACTCTGCCAGAGAAATATCAACCAACCTCTTTTGCTCCAAGAACACAGGGGGACTTTGATCTGGCTTAAAGGCTTACTCCACTGAGACTGATATCACAGTTCTTTCCCAAACCCATCACCTATAACTGCAAACAGGATGATGGCCAGTGTAGGAGCCAAGCCAGCCAAAGAAGTCTGCCAGCCTTTGGCAGAGGGGGTGACATCGGGGAGAACACATGGGATTCCAGGCTCTGTATTCTGAGGCTAGCAGATGGATCTCAGATCTGCTTTACTTCTATGACTGGTACTCCCAGGCTTCAGGAGACTTAGTGGGAGAGAAAACTCCATACCAGTAAAAGCTGCCACAATCTAAGGACTGCAAACACCCCATAAGGAAATTGTCAGAACAAAAGCCGAGCCTGGATGGCAGGAGCGACCAGGCGTGCAGCACAGACTATGAGATCACAGGCCACAGGGTCTGGCCTGACTATGAGATGGGCCAGATGCTACTGAATGCTGGTGGCAGTATATTTAATTCAATTTAAAAACACTTTGGAGACAGGGTGCAGTGGCTCACGCCTGTAATCCTAGCACTCTGGGAGGCTGAGGCAAGTAGATTGCCTGAGCTCACAAGTTCGACACCAGCCTGGGCAAGAGCAAGACCCTGTCTCTAAAAAAAAGATAGCCGGTGTTATGGCGGGCACCTGTAGTCTCAGCTACTCATGAGGCTAAGGCAAGAGAAAGGCTTAAGCCCAAGAGTTTGAGGTTGCTGTGAGCTATGACGCCACTGCGCTCTACTGAGGGTGACAAGGTGAGACTCTTGTCTCACAAAAACAAACAAACAAAAAAAACACTTTTGGCAATTTGTCCATGTTGACAAAATGTAAACATATATTAAGTAGGTTTGTATAATTCTTTTTTTTTTTTGCAGTTTTTGGCCAGGGCCAGGTTTGAACCCACCACCTCCAGTATATGGGGCTGGCACCCTACTCCTTTGAGCCACAGGTGCCACTGAGGTTTGTATAATTCTTTATACACACAAAATTTTCCAAACCATAAGTTACCATAAAAATCAACAATATAAACATCAGATTGCATAGAGTGAAGAGGCAGAGTAGACACAGCCCCACCTGGGAGGTGGCCGATCTGAGCAGTGACTTGCTCTGGAGCTGGGTCGCTCAGGCTCGGGGCAGCGGAAGTACTCTGCATACACAGATGTGGCACTGTCGTAGGGCCTGTACCGAGGCTCGTAGAGGCCATAGACGTCCTGTGGGAGGAAGCATTTGGACAACATTAGATACCAATCACAAGCAAACTTGTGGAGCAGCCAGACTAGCTCTAAACACAGACAACTGCTCTCTGAATGCAGGACTACATGCAAGCCTTCCTTCCTGCAGACTGCCACCTACTAACTGTGCCCAGTGCACTGGGCTCATGGTGTGATGCTCCTCACAGATTGCTTGGCCCTACTCAGGACAGGAGACCACCTTGTTGCCCATCACACCAGCAAACTGGAGCAGGCAACCCTGAGTGGCCACTGTAACATCTGGAGGGGATTTATCAGGTGTCTGCTTCTTGATGTCCCCAATGCAAAAATGTCATATTTTTTGGATTTTTTTTTTGAGACAGAATCTTTTTTTTTTTTATTTTTGAGACAGAGCCTCAAGCTGTCCCCCCCTGGGTAGAGTGCCTGTGGCATCACAGCTCACAGCAACCTCCAACTCCTGGGCTCAAGCGAGTCTCCTGCCTCAGCCTCCCCAGTAGCTGGGACTACAGGCGCCCGCCACAATGCCCAGCTATTTTTTGGTTGCAGCGTCATTGTTTGGCGGGTCCGGGGCTGGATTCGAACCCGCCACCTTAGGTGTATGTGGCTGGCGCCTTAGCCAATTGAGCCACAGGCGTCGAGCCTTGAGACAGAATCTTACTGTGTGCCCTGGGCAGAGTGCCATTGGGTCATCAGAGCTCACAACTACCTCAAACTCTTGGGCTTAAGTGACTCTCCTGGCTCAGCCTCCCAGAGTGCAGAGAATATAGGCACGAGCCATTGTGCTGGCCAGAGATGTCATGACTTCAACAATGCTTATGTCCAGCTTCAGATGCCATCTCCATAAAACTTTAAGACCACGTGAATGAGTCCTAAGGCTATGGACAGCCTTAAAAAGAGATGTTTTATTTTTATGCTTTCAGGACCATTAAAAAGTCAGTACATGGCCACAGATCTGTCTCTAAGGAAGGGCCCAAGTAGACACAGAAGATCTAAGGATGGAGTTATCCGGAAAGAAGCCAGAATTCATTTTTCCATGTTTGAAAGCCCAACTCTCTGACACTACCTGGCAGAAAATGTGAAATCATGGAAAAACAGATTTGTTCTTGCCCACTGCTGGACACTACAGAAGCTGAAAGCAAAGTCAAAAGAAAGCATGTTCACACTGAGTGAGCTTAGATCCAGGCCGAGTCCCACAAAGGACCTCACTCTGCTGCTCCCCCAGGTCAAAGCTACACCTTCTTGTGTGTAAATAAAGTGGATGGTTCCCTCTGGAATCTTGGTCTCACAGGCCTGAGGGGTCAAACCTCTGTCTGCAGGTGCACAAACTACCATGCTCAAGGCCCACGAAGGGGGCCCAGGTCCCATGGCTGAGAGCAACACCTGCTCGGTCACAACAGCCCTGCTCCTGCGGACTCTAACTCCAAGGCCTTCCCATACCACCCAGTCTAGGTGTGATGGGCCCCACACATTGCAAGAATTCCTTACACAATACTTTTACCTTGGGTGATACTGAGTTAGGGTCAGAGGTGAGAAAATGCAGATAATGATCAAACCACTATAGGATTTAAACAGAACCTAATTTAAGCAATACTCATGAGCTTATGTTGCTGTGAAAAAAAAGACATCAAAGAATCCTGTACGTGAACACACAGGGCCTCCCTACTCTGCTACTGGTATCACTAGTATTTGAGAGAAGCTCCTGGAATTCCACCTCTCTTAGCTATTGCATGAGAATAATATTCTAAACCTAACTTTTTCCTTCAATGTTTGTATTCAAGAAGGGATTTAAAAGATTGCAGTAACTCTCAAGACCACACGAAAGCTCCCAAATGCCATCCTAGTTCCCCAAAGTGTACAACCAGAACTCTTAATTCTGCAGACAGCCACCAGCTGTAATAGGAAAGATAAGAGTTCTTTTTGTACACAAATCTAAGGAGGTTGGATTAAGCAAAAATTAATCAGGTATTATAATGAATTCAATATGTAAATGTGTAGTGTGAATTTCTAAGAGATGGCCTGTGCTCAGCTCTGGGCTGCAGGAGAACTTTTCTCAGGAAGCATTGCTTAGAGCTGGCGTTCTACTTGGCACTGTACTCTATGTGCCCTGAAGACTGTGGTCACCTCTCAGTCAAGCAGACAAATCACTACCAAGAACACAACAGAACAGAGAGAAACCCAACACTAGTCAAAGCAAGGAGAGAGCAATAGATTAAACACAAGAGCTCCACGCACCTGGTAATAGAGGGAGGCCACCCCTGGATCTGGTGGGTAAAGCGAGGGGTACTGAGACTGGTAGGCCTCGTGCAGGGGTCTGTAATGGTAGTAGGAGGCCATGTCCTGTGGCAGTGGGCCCAGTGCTTGTGGAGGCATGGGCTGTGGCCACTGTGGCTCTGACTGCTTGGCTACCTGGCTTGAGCCAGTGGACATCAGTGATGCACTGGAAGACTGAGGCAGCTGAGGTGACAGCTGCTGGCCTGCATCAGCTGGAGCCAGGCTTGCTGGTGGGTGGGCTGAGTTTTGGGGCTGTCCTTGTGCTGGTGGACTCTCTGGGCTGGAAGGTTCTGCAAGCGTTGTCTTGGGGACTCGCAGGGAAGAACTCTGCTGCTGAGGAGGCACCAGCCCCTGCAGGCCACTTCCCAGGCCAGGCTGGTCCTGTGCATCTTTTGTTACCTGTTGGTAGAAATGGTCTGGGTTATGTGGCCCAGGCCCAGACTGTCCAGGATGATTGGCAAGATTGTGCTGCGAAGCCAGGCTGTCAGAATAGGATGAGCTATACATTCTTACTGGATTTTCCAAAGTCCTAGTTAATGTAAAGTCTAAGGCTCCATAAGGTTCTTCCCGATTACTGGAGCAATCTGCCTTATTACTCTCAGGTATCAAAGTACTGTTTGCAGGTGGAACTAACATCATACTCATGCTTCCAGCAGAACTATTAAACTCGGGAGGAACATTTTCTGCATTACGATTCTTTTGACTTTCTGGAACCAAGTTCTTTGGAAGTGGATGGGATGGTGGCTGAATCAGCAAATTTGAAGGCTGATTAGTACCAGAACCTTGTGCAAAATTACTTTGGGCAAGATTGCTAGGCAAAGACAAGCTAAGGACAGAGCTGGTTGGGATCCCAGACAAAGGAGCATTTTCCCCAAAATCACCACTGAGCACCCTACTGCTTATTAGAGATTTATCCCCCACCAAAGTATCTCTCCAGGACTGATTCTTCCCATTAAGATTCAAGAAGGACATAGAAAAATTAATGGGCTGAGCTAAATTATAGCTCTGATCAAGCTGGGCCACTGAGACTGGCTGATGTTGCAAAGGCTCAGTAGGCAGCAAGGGTAACACACCAGCATGACCAGAACTTGCCTGCAACTTCAGGGCCTCCTCTTCTCCCACGGTGGGAGGGTTCTCAAGGTTCTCCAAAGCACCAATGCCATCTCGGTTCTGCAGGGGAGTGGCAGAGTCTGGCTTCTGTGACTGCTGCCCAGGGACCACCTCTTCTGGAGGCTGGACAATTGCAGGTGGCTGAGGTTTTGCAGGTACCTGAAGCACAGGAGCCGCTGGGGCCAGAAGGACATTGCCTCCAAAATCTGGCAGCTCATTTTGTGCCCACAGAGTTGTCACTGGGCTCTCACACTTTCCGGCTCCATGAGCTCTGGCTGAGGGCTTCCTGTCAGGTGTCGGGTGCACTGTATCCAAGGGTGGCCCTCCAGTGTGAGGAAGCACACGCCCAACTTCCGCAGTGGTACTGAGAGGCAGAGGACAGATCTGGGGTGCAAAGAGAGTCTCCATGTTGTCTGGCGGCTGCTCCAGGTTGCCGGGGGAAGCATCGGGTGGCCTGCGCTTCTTCTGGTAGGCACGAGTTCCCCTCACTTCACCCACCACATTGGCACGATCTGCCTTGACCGGTTTTACCCCAACTAAGTGAGATTTTACTGGTTCAAAAGAACTATTTGCACTTGTCTGAAATATTCCTGTTGGTTTAGGGGGGCTTGGAGTTGAGGGCTGGGATAAACTGCTATGGTAGTTCTGGCTCATGGAGGTCTCATCTGTCTCACCTCCCATGGGAGAAGAATCGATCTGCTTAAAAAAACTACCTGAAACTTCATCTTCAGGTTTTCCAACTTCTTGCTGAATAAACGTGCCAACAAGTTCCTGGGGCCTGGTTGAGCCTGAAAGGCTCCTATGGCTTTTGCTGCTATAGCCAGATGACATGCTATCAGATCTCACAGGATGCAGTGCTGTGTCAGGAGCCCCAGTATGGCCCACAGCACTGTGCCTGGGGAGAGATGGCCCAGGAAGGACCCCATATCTGAATTGATCACTTGAAGAGGAAGGGTTGAAATTTAGGGACTCGCTTGGAAGAACTTCTTGATTCTGAACAAACTCTAAGTTCTCAATATTCTCGTACTGTGAGGCACCGGCACCCTGAGTCCCTGCATTTGCTGTGTCACCTCGCATATCACTAGCAGTGTTTTTAGTGGTTTGTTCATCATGCTGAATGTTTGCAGAGTGAGCAAAATAAAAGTGTGTTTCTCCACCATGCTGTGTGGCCTCAATGTTGGAGCCTTGAAGAAAGTCCTGACAGATGCCACCTCCTCCTCCATGTGCAGGAAGGGGTGCATGGCCCAGTCCAGGGTTAGAGGAGAAACCTTCGAATTCTGATTTAGCAGCAGAGCCTGTGTTTTCAGATGACAGATTCTCCTCATTTTCTGTCTCTGCCCCTTGGAAAAACATTGAGAGGGCTCCCGAGTCTGTATCTGGAAGGAGGAGGCTGGCCCCAGCCCCTGGCGGATGGTGCATGTGGTTTTCTGGGTTATCTCCCTGAGCAAGAGGGCTCACAAAAGTGGGGATTGGCTGGTGCTCATTCACTCCTGGATTTTGCCCGAACTCTTGGCTTGTCCAAGTATTCCCAACTCTGGGGTTTTGCCTGAATGTATTTTCAGGATCAAAGTTATTTGCTGAGTAGCTTTCACTTTGCGGGTATGCCACTTCACTTCTTCCATCACTGGCCAAGGGTGCTGAAAGAGATACTACTGGGTTATGTGGCTCTTGGCCAAGGCCTTGATGTGGGCTAGATGAAGAGGGGAGATGAGAAACGCTGGTGGCATGGGGCACCGTAATTTGAACAGGTCCTTCCAGGCAAGGCGATTGATTCTGACCTGAGGGCTGTGGGCTTGCCTGCACTGGTCCCCACTGACCAGGTATCTGTTGACGAGGCTGGGGGGAGAAAGGGGTCGCTGCTGGGGCTACCACATCATCATTCGGGTTTTGCCTACTCAGGTGTTGGTCAGGCCCAGGCATGTTCCCATGCAGATGGGCCCCATGAGACAGGTCAGGACCCACTCCTGGAATGTAGTGTTGCAGATATGGTGGAGCCTGAACTTCAGTCTCTGCGCTGGGACGGATTTCTGCACTCCTGTTCATCTCAGCCCTGGGCAGTGCTGAAGGGGTTAACGCATCAGAAAATGAACTGGCGTCTGCTCTGGGCTGTGATGGAGGTCTCAGCAGTGGCTCCCAAGGTCCTTGGGAGCTATCCCTGGCATTTGTGTGAAGTGCAGGCAAACCAGAGCGCTGAGGAAACCCCGGGGGTGCTGGGCCTTGCAAGATGGGTGGGCTGCTTTTGGACGAACTACCCAGTGGTGTATTTTGGAGGGCCTGTCTACTAAAAGCAAATGGATCTGTTACTGGCTGCAAGGGACAAGTTATCGGAGCCACTGGTGCATTATTATTGGCCCGTCTTCTATAAGGGCTGTTAGTCCAGAATATGCTCTGAGGATTCCCGGCTGGAGGTGGTGCAGCCACACCAGATGGGACTGCCTGGGGTGGTGGCTGCATGACCAACGTTTTGCAGAAGTAGATGCTGTTTACAGAAGGAAGGAGGATATAACTTTTCCTTAATTCGAGCTGGAAAAGAAAAAGACAAAAGGAGCATAAAACACATATATTCAAAGACCTACAGCCTAGGCAACATAGTGAGACCCCATCTCTATTTAAAAAGAAAAAATTTGCAGGCATGGTGGCAGGCACCATGGGGGGCTGAGGCAGGAGGCTGCAGTGAGCAGCAGTCAGGCCAGCACACCCCAGCCCGGGCAACAAAGTGAGACCTTGCTTCTTAAAAAACCAAAACCACAACAAAACAAAGTCTTGGCTGCAATCAGTAAAACTAAAGAAAAAGACTAAAATCGATTTCAAGTCCTTTAATCCTGAAGAATACACCCCTCTCACACTCCTGCCCCAGTGGGGAGCATCTGTCCTTGAGAAGCTGTTGCCAGCCCTCTGAGAGGGAGTGGACCGAGAGAGGGCCCTGCGCGATTTGGCCATGAGCTGGCTGAGTGCATCTGGACAGACGCTCCCTCCTCTGGGACCCCCTACTCAGAATGCCCACTGTCTCCGCAGATCATCACTACACCAGCAAGGACAAGGCAGAATCCAGCCACCAGTCTGGTACCCTAGCAAAGGTCCCCCATGTTTTCTGGGAACCATCACCAGATCCAGAAAGAGCCAACTCCTCTATTAGATAAGAATAACTGAATTTCATACTTTCCATACATGTTAATTTTAAATCTTCAAGGGAATACGAAAGTTTAAAATTTCCTTTTCCTCTAATGAAAGATTATTATAAAGTACAGTTATAAAGAATGAAAAGTAACTACAGCAAGAACCTCCATAGCTGACCAGCTCCCTACCTGGACCACCTCCTCAAGTTGACCTAATTCTCATAGACCAGACATGCACCACATTTATGTGTCAGTACAGTAGGCCTGGTTCCTTATGGTGACCACCTCTGTATGGTGACCAGTATATTACCATACTAAATGCCTTTTATCTCACCATGTAAAATTTCCTTTTTTTGGTAATGTGCCAAGTTTAAGGTATGAAAGCACCACCAGAGAAACAATGTTACCTCTTACCATCAGAGCTGTAACTATACCTAGAATGGAAAACCCAAGAAAACTTAAAGCAGCTTTAAAACTGATGGTTTAACTAGATTCAAAAATGTTCAACAATAGGCAAAGTGCCATTAAACCTCCTAGAGAAAACAAAAGAGGGCTGGAAGTGGTGGCCCATATCTTGTAACCTTAACATTTTGGTAGGCAGACGATGGCTTAGACCAGGAATTTGAGGATCAGCCATCTGGGCATCATACTGAAACCTCATCTCTAGAAAAAATATACATAAGTAAAAATAAATAAATTAGCCAGGCATAGTGTCTCACACCCATTGTTCCAGCTACTCAGGAGGCTGAAGCCAAGAGGATCACTTGAGCCCAGGAGTTCAAGGCTACAGTGAGCTATGATTGTGCCACTGCACTTCAGTCTGTGAGCAGGGTGAAATCTGTTTCTAAAATAATTAAAAAGAAAAGAAAGGATCTCATCACAGTTTTTGTTGTTGTTGTTGTTCTTATTTGTTTTTAAATAACACGCAGTTAATATAAATTTGAATAGTTAACCTGGACTTTTAAGGCCAAAGTTCAATTGTTACATCTTTAGAAAGTCCTTTTCTTTTTATTCATACTTCTTCCTAGTACCATCTTCATAAACAAACAGATTAAATTTAGCCAATCAAAGAGAAAACTAAACCAAAGGAAGAAATCTTAAGAGGACTCGGGAGTTTAATCCACATATTTTTGCAGATGTGTATTGTTTCTGTCCTTGGAAATCTTTTGATATTCAGATAAAAGTAGAAGTCATTAAAGAGCATATTTTAAGTAAAGCCATTTACAAATGAAAGTTCCTATCTCTACCTGAAAACTAGTCCTTTAAATCTATTAACTCTCTACTATTACAGTTCTTACACGTTCTTTCCTAAGCCAATAGGAGACCCTTTCCAATGAAGCACCTTGAAACCCACTTGACTTTAATAGGCTATTTATATTTAGGAACAATATCAGAGATTTGGTCTACTTCTAAGTTATCAATTGAAAGCAAAAGATGTTCATAGCTCCACTTGATATGGACTCAAAGTACAACAAGTAGAGCAGTTCCTCCCCTTCAGGAGCTGGCATCCTCTTCCCTGTGGTCCAACCACTTCCTATGGTGAGGACATGCAGACTTCTCAGTCCCTCCTGAAATGGTTCTGCTAGGAGCAACAGGCATTCTATGCTTATCCTCTCGCAGGAGGTGGACTTCCTCCTTGGAAGGCTTTAGCACAAGACCCTTAACCATGTAACTTTTTAAAAGGCATACTGTTTCAAAAAGACCAGTTGATCTTGAAAGTGCATTATTCATAAATCTAGCTTTTCAGTTAAACTGCTTTGTATCCATGTGAGAAGGCAAAACTGTATTCAGTGTAACTTTCAGGCTACAGAATTGAGGTATTTAAACACATATGTACAACCCCCTCCACTAAATGTCACCAGCCTCCAACAGTAGGAATGTAAACCAGCAGGAGCACCAGGAAGCACCAGAGTCTACCCTCTGCCCCACATCTCCCTCATGGTGATGGCTAGTGACACCCCTCAGACTATGGGACAACTGACACAACACATAATAAACTCCAGCTCTGCTATGTTAGAATTGGAATCAAACACATTTAGTTGTTGAAGAAGGCAGCAGGGGCAGAAGAGTCTAAACTGCTAAAAATGACGAACACCCAAAAAGACTCTCTGATACTCATGAAAGACATTTAGGGAAGCAAAAAGAATTCATATTAAAATTCACCTCAAAGAAAACTTTCAGTACACTTTTGAGCCTCACTGTAGTAACTACCATTAAGGATAACTGAGCCAAAGTCAAATTTGTCTTTTCAAGATACCAGTGCTGGAACCCTAAGAAAGGGGATGGGGTAGAAAACTGCAAGGAGGCTGCATTGTGTCAAAACTTAAAAAAAATCACTCTAGGAACAACTGTGATTCTGTATGCTTATTGTTGACACATCTGGGGACGGGAAATACTTCTCTAGTTAACTCTGCATAATACATATTTAAAACAGAAATCTTAATAAGCAACCCACAACCAACCTACAAGCCATTTAAAAAAAATTTTTTTTTTTTTTAAAGAAAGAGTCTCTCTTTGTCCCCCAGAGTACTGTGGCATCACAGCTCACAGCAACCTCAAACTCTTGGGTTAAAGCAATCCTTTTGTGTCAGTTTTTCATTTTTAGTAGAAGCAGGGTCTCACTCTTGCTGAGACTGAGCTCAGGCGATGCACCCTCCTCGGATTCCCAGAGTGTTTGGATCACAGACATGAAGCACTGTGCCTGGCCTTAAAAATGCTTTCAAAAAAACCGGAAAAGTGATTCTAAATGCCTTTGATGTAGCCGAATGCTCTCATGTAATACTTTCATCACAATAGGGCAAGATGGTTCACATGTTCCTCTAATCCCTGATATAGAGGTGCTCTACCTCCGTGGCAACATCCAATTGCAAACAACTCTGCCCCTTGGTTCACCACCAGCATCGCTAAGGAAGTCTTCCAACCAATGAGGACAAGGCATCTTCAGAACCTGCGTCGCAAAAGGCACACTAAACTGTCAGAGAAATTCCTCAAATGTGTCTTTGTTTAAAAAAGTTGCAGGTCCCATGAGAGGTGACTGAGTGTCCAGCCGTTCCAAGACAACTCTCCACAGAGGCAGCCCCTGCGAGGACCAGTGTCACCTCAGTCAAGCCCAGCAGGCACCGCCCGGACCTGGACACTCGCTAGGTCCACGTCAGTCCGCAGAGGGGATCGCGCTTCCAGCCTGCGGACACAGCCGCTCGGGCCGCGCCCGGCGGGCACTGGCTGTCCCCAAGGGCCGTCCCCTCTGTTGGCCCGGTCGCCTCCCCGCAGCCGCGCCGCCGGTTCGGGGCTGGGCCCAGCCGCCGCCCTCCGCCCCGCCCGCACAGCCTCGCACCGCTCGCGGCCCCCACCCTCCTCCGCCCGCGCGGGCCCCCTCACCCGCGCGACCGCGGACGGCCCTCAGGAACCGCGGGGGGACGCCCACCCGGCGACGAGCGCAGACACGGCCTCCGCCGCAGCCATCTTGGCACATCCGGCTCCGGCAGCCGCGCCGCCGACGTGTCCAGCTGCAACGTCAGCGCGCGCTCCGCCCCTCGGCGCGTCCACTCCGCCCCTGACCTCGTTCAGGCGCTCCCCGCCCCCTTGGTCCCACCCCTCGCGTCATTCGCCGCCATCCCTTAGTCCCTCCCCCATTGGTCTCTCTCTTCGTTGTATCTGTCCTTCATCGCCACCTCATTCCTTCGTCCCGCCCCCCCGGTCCCGCCCCACACAGTGTCCCTCGCGGGCGTTCGCCCAGTGCCCAACTCTTGGTCCCGCCCCTCCCTGCGTCCTTCCACCCACTCTGCCCTCGGCCCCGCCCCTCGCCCACCTGCCCAGGCCGGGCGCGCCAGGCCGCCCGGGCTGTGACCCTGATTACGCTGGTTCTTTATCCTAGTCTTTTTCGTTTTAGGATGTGAGAAGACACGAAATTCTTCACTCAAGGCCCCAAGGCAAGAATCTGTCTGAAGGACTGATGCCAACAGGTTCACGCACTGAGAACCGGCTGCTTAGCGGAGCCGAGAACTTGAGCGTAGCCCGGACTCATGCACGCTGCTCCCAGTATGCCGTTAGCCAGGAAGGCTGGAAGGCAGTCAGAGAACGACCGCGCGTGCGCGGTGTGGTGGCTCCAAGCGGCGGCTGACTGCGCCTGCGCACCGGGCAGCTGGGCGCGCGCTGGTTGCCTGGTTACGGCTTTCGGCTTCAGGCTCGGGTTTGGCGCTCCAAGCTGTGTCATGGCTTGAGTGACTCCTATGGAGCGAGATAGCGTCTTGGACCCTACTGGTCGCGTCCCTGCCCTGGCAGGGAGGGCGGCCCGCCGCGTACCTTCTGCACTGCGCGCGGAGCCTGGTCTCCGCGGAACTGCCTCCGCACTCGGCCAGGTCCCCTCTTGGCTTCGTCTGTTCCTGTCCGCGCTGGCCACCGCAGCTCCTGAGCCCTCCCAGAGGTGGCAGGACCGGGTCTTGGTGCTCCCCAGCCCTATTGCGTGAACGTCAGTGTGCAACGAGCACCGGACGCCTGGGCGACCCCCAAATGACCGGGTGAGGCTGGTGGAGTCAGCCTCCTGCCTCTCCCATTGCCTTACCTGGTCCCCAGTTCCAACCTGGCCAGATACTGGCGAAGCCGTTCCGTGGTGTATCTCAGGGAAAAAGTGCTACTGTCATTTGTATCTTCGTTTTCTGGAGATGGAAGGTAAGTTTGACAAGTGAGAATTCTGGCAAGCGGGCCCGGCCCACTCACCTGCACACCCACCTGGCAAGAACACAGAAGAGAGGGACCTGCCCCTGCAGCTCCTTCCAGAGGGCAGGAGAAGGGGCAGAGGTGCCCTCCTCATTGCATGGCGCAAGGCTGAGCTCCCAGGGTCGGCTAAGGCGCACTGGGGGTGTGAAACTTGCTGGTCTCCAAGGACCCGGATTCTGGGGAAGGAGGGAGTGTGGTCTGTGTGCCACGATGGCAGAACCCCAGGGGATGCCAGGAGAGGTCAACCTGGCTGACGTGGCACCGAGCGCTGCTCTGCTAAGCTAACATTTGCCCTTCAGGAGTCAAATTCCCAGCCTGTTTAAACACAGAGTTAGGGAACAAGTGGTGGGGCTCAGCTCTGGGCCACATGGAAGAGGCAACAATGACGCCAGCCCCTACTGCCCTTGATCCACTTCCCCGGTGGTTGAGGTGCTCTGCAATTGCTTTGTCCCAAAAGCCTTCCAGTGAGAGCAGTGTCGTTGCTAACCTTCTGGAAGAGGGGGAGGCAGAGGTGAAGCTCAGATGCTTTCCAGCTCAGGACTTGCTGTTTTTCACTCTAGTTGAATTCGAAGAGCACAAGAGCTAGAAGCCCAGGACTTGCTCCTCTGGTATCCTGGGAAACCCTGTGGTCCTGCCCTGGTAGACTCCAACTTGGAGAGACCATAAGCTGCAGAAACCCACCCTGCCCTAGACACAAAATACAAGGTCTCTGGATCCCAAGGCAGGACCCCCAAGGGCAGAGATGTTGAAAAGGCAGCATTGTGTAGCCTCTTAGAGATAGCTTTAATGAAAGCTATGAGTCACCAAATCACCTGCAAGGGCCTTGAGGCTACCTTTCTCCCCCCCATCTTCTCCCTAATCCTAAATGTGGAGACACCCAGCCTGTTCCTGGTATGGAGCAGAAGGTTCCTGCATCTTACACTCAAGCCCATCAAGCCTCTGGGCCACAGACCTTGCAGGTTAAGGCCGAGCCTGCCACCTAGATGCTGTGTGCCCTTTGTCAGCTTCTTAATCTCTTTGCACATCAGGTCTTCATCTCTGTGATGATGCAGGTTGAGTACTTGGACAGTTTGGGGACTGAAATGGGGTGCTATTGTGATGTACACCAGGACAGGAGGCACTAATGGGGACTGTCTGGGGCAAATAGGAATGTAAGATGACTCCGGATCTGCAACTAGAAGGTGCCCTGCCATGATGACCATAGTTCCTGGTTAGGTTTCCTTCCCTTTGCCTGTAACATCCACTAGTCCCTCCATCCTCCCAACCCCCACACCCCTCCAAATTACACTTGGAAGCTAGAAACAAATATCGCCTCCTTAAAGCCCTGCTAGTGAGCCAGAATCAACACTTGCTGCACCGCATTGTGAGGAGGGCCAGCAGTCTCGGTGAGGACAGGACGGCCTTGCTGCCCACTCCCACCAGGCACATTGTGAGGAGGGTCAGCAGTCTCGGTGAGGACAGGACGGCCTTGCTGTCCACTCCCACCAGGCTCATTGTGAGGAGGGTCAGCAGTCTCGGTGAGGACAGGAGAGCCTTGCTGCCCACTCCCACCAGGCTCATTGTGAGGAGGGTCAGCAGTCTTAGTGAGGACAGGACGGCCTTGCTGCCCACACCCACTAGGGACATTGTGAGGAGGGTCAGCAGTCTCAGTGAGGACAGGACGGCCTTGCTGCCCACTCCCACTAGGCACATTGTGAGGAGGGTCAGCAGTCTCAGTGAGGACTGTACGGTCTTGCTGCCCACTCCCACCAGGCATGAAGTGGTGATCTTAAGTGGTGGCTGTGGAGTTTTTGGTATAGGCCTGCTTAGCACCTGGCACTGTGCTCAGCCCCTGATGCAGACCCTCATTCCTAGACATCAGTGCTGGAGGGGGCTGGCTCCTTGAGACAGGGTTGCCTGAATGGTCCAGGCAGAAAGCATATTAGGGCCTCAGAGGGAGAAAAACTTATCTAGAAGGCTTCCTGGAGGAGGCAGTAGGAATAGGGCTGAGGAGAACAGAGAAATTGGAGAAGCAGCAGATTGAGAGACGAATTAGCTGTGCCTTGGAGTTTTCTGTGACACCTATTCATCAGCCCCTGTAGCGTGGGGCCCCCTGTGCCATCTGGGCTTGCCAGGTGGTGTGTGAGGAGAGGAGGCCCCCTGGGGCCATGGTGGGCCCTGTGCAGGCCCATGGACCTCCACATGCTCACAATCACCAGGGAAGCCCTGCTGAGCACATAGCAAAGAGCCCCAGACATGTGCCCGTGTTGTCAACTGTTCTGTAGGTGCTCAACTCACACCCCTCTTGGGGACATGGAGCAAGATAGCACATCTGTCTGCTCTGTCCAAACTGACATTGGGCTGAGGGAGTACCACCCTGGCAACTGTACCCTGCACTGGGCTGCAGTGACCCGCCTCCTGGCACAAGTGGATGCATTTCTCCCAGGTGCACACTATGGCTGGCAGAGCTTGGATAAGGGACTCAAGCAATGGTCGGCCAGTTCTGTTGTCCAGCTGTGCCCTGGGATACCACCCAGGTGTAGGGCCTTGGGCAAGCTACTTGGCTTTTCTGAGCCTCTGTTTCTGTTCCTGCTGAAGGCAGTGATTACCTCACCCTGCCTTGGACCTCCTCCAAGGACTCCTGGAACCAACCTCACAGGGTGGCAAGAGTGAAATCCACACCAGGCCAGGCACGGAGCGTGTTAGCCACATCACCAGGCAGAAGCAGTGGCATGAGTATTGCACTCTTTCATCTCTGGCATCTTAAAACATGCTTGGCACATAGGTCTCAGAGAACATTCTCTTGAATCATTGAGCCAAGTACTGATGATATAAGGGGATAAATAAGCTGTAAAAACAAATGGGAAGCATGAGGCAGGCATTGGGGTCACACTAACTCTGCCATAGGTCATAGCATCCTGTTAGTGGTGGGGACTCTGAACTAAACCAGAATCCTTCTTCCCAGACAGCTGTGTGCAGGCACTGGTGGGCCCAGTGCAGATGGAGGGCCTGGTGGGAGTCGGGGGAATACTGATGGAGGTGGGCAGCCTGGTGCAGGTGATGCAGCAGCTGCTGGGGAGAGCCAAGGACAAGGAGCCAGAGCACATGTGTCTGCAGCGAGCAGTCTGCAGGATGGTTCTCAGGGCCAGGGGTCGGGGTGGGTGGCACAGGTTCTGTAGGCCCTGCTAAGGGGTTTGCCTGGAAGCAAGGGAAGCTTCTGGAGGCCTGTTACCTAGGAATGACCTGCTCAGTTTGGCCTCCCAAAGGTCTCTGGCTAGGCACTAGGGAGAGCCAGGGGGCCAGGAGGCAGCCTTGGTGCCCTAGGCCAGAGACAAGGATGTTAGGATGGGCTAGTGATTTGAGCTGAGCCCTGGGCAACCCCTGAGGCCAGGGACCCGGCTGTCCCCCTGCAGCTGCACCTGTCCCCAGCACCGAGCAGGGGCTCACGTGCATTAGTCCAGTGGACCAACACAACATTAAGACAAGAGCCCTAGACATTGGGTGGTGGTTTACGTTACAGTCTTGGGGACAGTGGATAGGGCAGAGAAGAGGTTCCCGCTGTAGCTGGGATGAGCTCCAGCATCTGGGGCCAGGCTGGCCACATCATTAACTCTGGGCAAGGTGAGCAGACAAGTCTCATTTCCTGAGCTTCAGCTTCTCCATCTGAAGGTAACAAGACTCTATAGGTGACATAGGTTCTATAGGTCTTCCCAGTCTTCTGAGGAGAGGTGACCCCTCAAGGTTATGAGGACATGGACTTGGGCGTCACAGGGCCCTGGCTCAAATGGGTGAATTTGCCTAAGTGACTTAACCTCTTTGAGCTTAAGCTTCTTTACATGCAGGTCGAGGCTGGGCAAGGTGGCTTGTGCCTATGATGCAGCCCTTTGGAAGGCCATGGGGGGAGAATCACTTGAGGCCAGGAGGAGTTCAAGGCCAGCCTGGGTAACATAGTGAGACCATTTCCACAAAAAAATAAAAATAAAGAATAGATGTCCTTTAACAGTTGTCATCGTCAGTAAAAGTGGAGGAGAAATAACACTGTCAAAAGGAAGAACCATTAGGTAACGTATGTACAAAGCTCAGAGCTTCCCCTTTAAGCTTAGTCTCCAGAGGAGCCAGGTTTATGGGTGGGGACTGTCTCATGTTTGAGGGTCCCATTAATTTAGTTGTAATCAAATAAGGCCATATTTAAGAAACTTTAAATAGATTACATGCTTAAAAATGTATTATTTTGTAAAAATCTAGCTACTTTGTCCTTACTCATTTCAAAAAATGGAAGTTTTCTTTTTTTAGTAGGCCTGGCTGGGTTCAAACCCACCAGCCCTGGAGCATGTGGACGGCACCCTAACCACTGAGATACAGGCAGAGACAGAGTCTCAAGCTGTCACCCTGGGTAGACTGCCATGGCGTCATCATAGCTCACAGCAACCTCCAACTCTTGTATTCAAGCAATCCTCTTGCCTCAGTTTTTTCTATTTTTAGTAGAGACAAGGTCTTGCTCTTGCTGAGGCTAATCTTGAACCCATGAGCTCAAGCAATCCACCTGCCTCGGCCTCCCAGAATATTTGTTAATTTTAAAGCTAACCTTTTTTATTTCTGAGACAGTCTTACTCTGTCACCTGTCCCCCTGGGTAGAGTAGTGTGGCATCATCATACCTCACAGCAACCTTGAACCTCCTGGGTTCAAGTGATCCTCTTTCTTTAGTTTTTATATTTTTAGTAGAGATGGGGGTCTTGCTTTTGCTCACGCTGGTCTTGAACTCCTGAGTTTAAGTAATCTGCCTGCCTTGGCCTCCCAAGAGTTCTGGAATTACAAGTATGAGCCATCTGGCCCAGCCAAGATAACTAACCTTTTAATGATTTTGTGTCCGCTTTGTGTTTGAAAGCATTTGAATATTTGGTTTTAACATGGGGGTCTGCAGTTTCAGTTGATCCTCTAGATGGGCATTAGTCATTTCTGACCTTCATTTGGGTTCTAACCTTGATTTGGGTTAGGTAGGAGAATGTAGATCTATAGCATTAAGTGGTTGAAAAGCAAGAAAGCATGTTATGGGCATGCTGCAGAAGGTGTGGGCTAGTTCTTGAGAATAGTTAGTCACAAATGTAGGTGCTTCCAAAAAGTGATGACATGAATAAGGTGTGATTGTGAAGCAAGGGGTATCTGTCTCTGGGAAAACAGGACCTACAAAGTCCAGTAAAGAGACATAATAAGGTTTTTCTTTTCTTTCAATTGACTGTCAGATTGCAGCTCTATGCATTCCATTTGAAAGTTGGCAGGTAACATATTATGTTGACTGAAATGGAGTCACGAAGGCATAGAAATGTTTTTCCAGAAATCTTGAAATCTGTCTTCAAATTTTTGTGTCAATTGGAAAAGCAAGGCTGCATATTTCCACTGCTCACAGAACTGTGTTTAGCCACTGTGTTGAAATGCATAAAATTATTTGCCTTAACTTGAGTGTGCTATAAAATTTGGATTTTTTTTTTTGGCCTGTGAATGAGAAAATAACTTTATTTCATTTTAAAGTGTGGGTACAGAGTCAGAGCTCCAGGGTCAAAACTTCTGGAGCTGCTTCTTGGTGCCAGCAACCTTGGCAGCTCTGAGCATCTGGAACCACAGTCTTGCTCAGGGGCCAGCACCTCTGTGACAATGTCGCCGATCTGGACAACCCTGAAGCAGGCAGCAGGTGTACAGACACGGTCTTGTGGCGCTTCTCAAAGTTGTGCTTGTAAATGGAGTGGAGATAGTCTCGGTGGATGACAGTGGTCCTCTACGTCTTCATCTTAGTCACCACCCCAGACAAGATCCGCCCTTGGATGGAGACATTACCAATGAAGGGGCATTTCTTGTCAGTGTAGGTGCCCCCACCTTGGGAGTCTTGAAACCCGGATGGATGTTCTTATAGTACCGAGGGAGCTTCCCCTTGCCAGTTTCTCCTAAGAGGACTCTCTTCTTTTTTGAAAGATGATCAGCTGCTTTTGGTAGGCTCTCTCAGTCTGAATGTCCACCGTCTTTCCAGCCACAAAATTTGGATTTAGTCAAAAGATTGCACTTAAAGGTCTTGGTCATGGCTTGGCACCCATAGCTCAGTGGTTAGGGTGCTGGCCATATACACCGAGGCTGATGGGTTCGAACCCTGCCTGGGCCTGCTAAACAACAATGACAACTACAACAAAAAAATAGCCAGACATTGTGGTGGGTGCCTGTAGTCCCAGTTGCTGGGAGCCTGAGGCAAGAGAATCACTTAAGGCCAAGAGTTAGAGGTTGCTGTGAGCTTATGATGCCACAGCACTCTACTGAGGGCGACATAGACTCTGTCTCAAATATATATATATAATATATATATTATATAAACGACATATATATACACACACACATATGAAGGACCTAGAAGGTCACATGTGGCCTTAAGACTGCAGGTTCCCCACCCCTGGGAGGGGTCTCCTCAGAGGGGCACTGGCAGGGTGCTGCCACCAGAGGGAGGCAGAGAGCTGCCTGAAGTTGCCAGGCCCACGGCAGTTCCTGGAATCTGGAACACCCAGAGCTCCTTCAGGATTACGCCCCACTGCAGCCAGGGAAAATTGTTGGCTCCCATCACTGCAGCCCCTCAGGAGTTATTCACTCTGGACTTCTGGGGGCAGTGAGGTTTGCTGAAGACAGCATGGGGTCCATAAATACTCCTACAGTTGAGCATATTGGAAAACAGAATGTTTACTTTTCAAGCTTTAAGCTCAGTGATTAATCCCCACCACTATGGAGGTGAATGGTTTTTTGTTTTTTTTTAAGAGACAGAGTCTCACTTTTTCGCCCTCAGTAGAGTGCCATGGCATCACAGCACTTCCAGCTCTTGGGCTTAGGTGATTCTCTTGCCTCAGCCTCCCAAGTAGCTGGAACTACAGGCACCCACAATGCCTGGCTATTTTGTGTTGCAGTTTGGCCGGGGCCAGGTTTGAACCTGCCACCCTTGGTATATGGGGCCAGTGCCCTACTCACTGAGTCACAGGCACCACCTGTGAATGGGGTGTTTTTTTTTTTGAGACAGAGCCTCAAGCCGTCCCCCTGGGTAGAGTGCCGTGGCATTACAGCTCACAGCAACCTCCAACTCCTGGGCTCAAGCGAGTCTCTTGCCTCCGCCTCCCAAGTGGCTGGGATCACAGGCGCCCGCCACAACGCCCGGCTATTTTT